>NW_021026975.1:175568-187024 GCF_004153795.1 Camellia sinensis
GAGCAAGGATGAGTAGAGGTCTCAAACAAGTAGAATTCAAGGATCTTTGAGTAAAAAGTGCCTTTTGAAGAGAGAGAAGAAGGTGTTTCACGGTTTTAAGAGAAGGAAACGAAGAAAAAATGAGTGAGAGAAAAGGTCAAGTGAGGGCCTTTATATAGTACTAGGTCAAAAATAGATATAAGCTCCAAAATATCTAGTCAAAATATCCCCAAAAAGTAGGTCCAAACCATGAGAAAAATTTGGAAAAAAGTCGCCGGTGTCGACCTTTCACAACACAAGTGTCGACACCTAAGAAGAAATCTGGAACACTAAGTGTGACTGCACTGTAGGGTGTCGACACCACCAAGGCTGGTGTCGACACCAAAATGCAGTGAACAAATTCAGAACAAGGGTCGACCCTTCCCAGCTTTGGTGTCGACCCTTGCGACCAACCAAAAGGGAAGGTGTCGACACCACCAAGGCTGGTGTCGACACCAAAATGCAGTGAAGAAATTCAGAACAAGGGTCGACCCTTCCCAGCTTTGGTGTCGACCCTTGCGACCAACCAAAAGGGAAGGTGTCGACACCACCAAGGCTGGTGTCGACACCAAAATGCAGTGAAGAAATTCAGAACAAGGGTCGACCCTTCCCAGCTTTGGTGTCGACCCTTGCGACCAACCAAAAGGGAAGGTGTCGACACCACCAAGGCTGGTGTCGACACCAAAATGCAGTGAAGAAATTCAGAACAAGGGTCGACCCTTCCCAGCTTTGGTGTCGACCCTTGTGGCAAACAAAAGAGAAGGTGTCGACACCACCAAGACCGGTGTCGACCCCAGAACATGATTTTTAAGTTTCCAAATAACTTTTCAACGCGAACGAACGTGAACGAGCAATCCCAACAAGTTTAAATCAGTTTGTATACCTCAAAAACTAAGGTACAACAACACCAAAGATTCCCAAAATAAAATAAGGGTTTCAAATACATTTTCCAAAAGCTTTAAAGGGCTCAAGTGCTACAATCAAGAAACCATATCAAACGAATGAATTTTGAATAGAAATTTTTACAGTAGATTAATTACATATTGAATTGCATATCTGAATTTTCTCATAATTTTTGGGAGTCAAAATCCATATAAAATGATGCGTTCAAATCTATGCAGAAAACTGATTTTAAACGGTAAGTTCGGGAATGTTGTTCTCTTTGGGTATAAATCCGAAAATTATCAAATCAGCTTCATTAGAACCGGTTACGAGTCTAGTTTTTTTAAATTTTTGGCCTTGCATTGATTGCTCATGTATACTAAGAGAACCATTAACTTCTTCAAAGTGCTGCAGAAAGCAACCTGTTTGGATATAATTAATTGTAGATAATTATTTTGATAAGTAAATCAAGTAAAACCAATTAGGTTTGAAACTTAGGATATATTAGTTGATATCTTGAGGGTTTTATAATTTTTCGAACAATGTGGAGTGGGTTTTTAATTTTCAAAGTTAGCGAATAGATTGGAAAAACTAGTTTTAAATTCTGTTTTATCTTAAAGTTACTTTTAATTAAGTTTCGATTGGAACCCATGTCTTTGGTGATTTTAGACCTTGAAAAACATGAATTTTGGTAATATTTAAGAGTAACGGTGAGTTGGGTTGGGCCGTGCTAGTGCGCTTTGGTTGAGGTTGCTTAGTTCCTATTCTTTAGTATTTTTAAATTAGTAGTGACGTGTAGTTTTCGTACTTGGTTCAGGGTACTAGTTGGACTTTTATACTCTATTCGTGGATTACATTATTTCGTTTTTAGGTGAGTAGTTTCATACTACATATTTTTATAAATGTTCCCCTACCCTGAACTGTTAGAAAATTAAATTGTTGTTTCATGACTAAACTATTTTGATAAATTATTATATTATCAATGGAATCAAATTATTTCTGAAACATGTGTGAACTTGGCATACTGTAAACTATTTGTTTTGGTCTCATGTTTATAATGATGAACTACCGTGTTTTGCGAAACTGATGTGTATTGATTATTGGGACCATCTATGTATTTAGTCCAGGGAAATTATTCCACTATGTGTGGTGACTTTGGCCACTAGGGAACAGATCTGGGTTGGGCCGTGATGACTCTAGTGCTCAACGATTGTAAGGAAAAGATCTAGGTTAAGCTTGGTGACCTTCAATCGGATCGTCTTAGAGAAAAGGCCCAGGTTGCCACCCTGAAGATGACTCTTAGTTCGGTATTGGATTCAACGAGGCTTATAGCCTTGAGAACTGTGTGGCATATTACTTGTTATTTTCTTTCTAAAACCCCGTATTTTTGAAGTATTAATATTTTAATGAGAGATATTGGTGATTCTTTGGTGGGAAATTTTTTAGATAAGAACCTAACTTATTTTCTCTATTTGTTTTATCTCTTTTTACCTCCATTTCATTATTATCATTATTCATGTCTTTTATTTATTTATTTATTTATTTATTTTAGTTTCCTTTCTCTCTAAGTTACTTTGTCTCCAAGGAAGTTTCTTTTCTTTTTCCCCAAGTACACCTCTTTCTTGCCCACCAAGTAAACTTTATTTTGTTATTTTTCCTTTTCTTTTGTCCCAGGTATCCTTGTCTATAAATTGAGCTCATCTCTCAACTTCTTTCTATGGTTCTTCCCATATCTCTCTCCATTTGTTATATAGATTTAGAGTTTAGATTAAGAATATTTAGAGTGAGAGCAAGCATTTTCATAAAGGGGGAAAGTTGTAGATTTTGTGAAACCTTACATGTCTTATGCCTTAGACTTTGGAGATCCATGGAGAAATATCGAGATTCGAGTGTTGGCAATGGAGGAGATTGATTTGAGGTAATCCGGGTGGTATACAATATGTTTCTCTAAATCTCTTTGCAAAGAGTTTGTTTTAATTACCGTAAATTTGTACTCCTCTTGATTATTCTAACCGTTTGGTAAATTCTGTGGAATTATTCATTGTTGATTCATTTAATCACTCTAGTCATTTGATAAATTTCATTAAGTTGTTATGTGTAGTCAGTGTCGATTTGTCTGACAAAATGACGCGGAATTGCTCCGTACATGGATAGAGTAGACCTTGCCAATAGCTTGGACCAATAGCCCGGATAAGCGGTTGTGCTTGGGTGAGGTGGATGAGGCCGGTCATTGGTCATGTACCGAGTAGGACCAGGTATTTGGTTTTGAATAAGTTATAATATGTCGAGTTGACTTGTTTGTGCAATTTGGTAAATTGCTTGATTATGGAATCTAATCGGTTGTGTAATTGTTGGATCTCTGTTGATTTATTTTCTGTCTGAGCCTTGTCATTCCTGTTGTATTGTATACTTCCCGAATTAATTTATTTTTCAGGTGTGGAGCAAATCTATTGGCGATTGGAGTTGAAGCATTTAAAGAATTATTGAGTTGGACATTTTTGGGTCCACCACTATATATTTTTGGAGATTTGTATAAATTATAAATTATAGACATTTGTGTAATTATTTTGGAGCCAATTTGTATTTTTGAGGTTATTAATTAGTTAGAATTTTAATTTTGAGCTTGAACTGATTTATTAACGGCCCAGAAGTTGGGGTGTTACATGGACTAACATTTTTCCAAATGGGATTTATGAGTAATTTTTCCTTTATATTATTTTCAAATGTTACGAGACGTGCTTATTCTCAATTGATTAAAATAGTTAAAAAGTTAAAAAAATAAGGACAAATTACACCAGTGATCCCTCAAGTTTGGTTCTTGTGTTAGTTTGGTCCCTGTCATTTCAATCACAACTCATTTGATCCTACATTTTATAATTTGTGTCAATAAAGGACAATCGATAACAGTGGTTAAAGTTTTGGATGGAAAATAATCATGTGCAAATCAAATGATCGTTTTTTATGACAAAATAGATAATTCACAAGCAATCTCTGAACAAACCCACTAAGTCTATTCATATTGAGTTAACCGGGTGGTTTAACAACCACCAGCCACCCATGGCACCACTCAACACTCCCACCAAACACCAGCCTAGTCCTACCATTCACGGTAAATAAAATCAAAACCAAATCAATGTCTTACATAAACCAAATCAAACCCAAGAGAGAGCAAAGGAATTGCAGGTGGATTGGGGCTGCTACAGCTACCGAAGTGCCTCATACCTATATCTTGTCATTTGGGATGAGCTTGCATGAAGCAGAGTGGGTCTTGTTGAGCATACAATGATGGTGGAACCAAGTTTTGACACAAAGAGGGAGTTTTTGCTAGTTTTGAGTTTTTAAAATCTGATTTTTGAAAAGTTTTGAAAGTAAATTTGATAAAACGAAATGAAAAAATAATGGAGTGTTTTAATTTTTTATTTGTTTTTTACCAATCTCAATTTTGATAACATTGTTGTAATTGTTCAACCTAACATTAGCAACTTTGCGATTACTTATTCCAGAAGAAAAATTTGCTGTAGTTACCAATCTTTCCATTGTTGTCATCGTTTGAAGAAGACCCTTTGGAGCTCCAATGCCCATTGGCGCTGACATACTCTGTTCTAGTTGCTGACTTGCTCTCCGGATATAGACGGTGTGATACGCTGCAATTGGGTGCTCCGTAAAAGAATGTTGCTATTAGCCCCATTAATTATTTTGGACTCCATTTTTTTGGATTCTCACTTATAATTTCTTCATCTAAATAATATCAAAATTATCCTTATGAAAACATTCCATCCGTTCAATTGAATGCACACCCCCACGCCCCAAAAAATCTCCCCTAAAAATCCTAACAAAACCCATGTAAGTGATTACTATTTCATTTCAACATACTTGTTCATGACCTGACAAAATAAATGTAGGGTTTTTAATCTTTAATCCTTAGAATATATCAGCAAGAAATTGGGTTGGGGTTTTTGTGTCACACCCCAAATCCAGGCATGATCGGCCATGACCCACAGGAACTTAGCCCAAGGCACACGTAAGCCTAAACAAGAATCCAATATTCCAAAGAATAAATGTAACTATAGTCCAAAAATAAATAAATCAAAACTCAATCCAGTTACAAGTCACAAGTATAAACGGCAAAACCAACCCTAATCAATACCATCCAAACCAATGAGATATAAACAGCCCCCACATAATAGAATAATTCTGAATGAACCTCAACAAAAAAATATGCACAAACTTGACATAACAATCTGAAAAATGAACATAAAAAAAATTTATGTCCTAGAGATCCATGTAATTGAGTCCCCACTATGCCATGAGTCCACTCTAAGTCCTTCTATCACCTGAAAATGATAAACAACTAAGTCAGTTGATAGCTCAGTAAGTAGAAACATGGATAGTAAATATAGTTTTAAAAACATGGTTCAATTCCAAAATAAGATATATATCACAGAAATTAGATTGACATACAGTTTTGATAAAGACAATTTGTTTCAAAAAGAAGATTCCACAGTTCAACAATTAAAATACTCATGTCTCTCAAGAATATAACAAATGACATTCCCCACTTAAAACAGATTACAACATGATCATCAATAATTTTTTGGGTACCAAGAATAACAAATAACAAGCCACAAAGTTCTTAAGGCAATAAGCCCGTTGGATCCAATATCGAACCAAGAGTCATCCTCGAGGTGGCAACCCGGGTCTTTTCTCTAAGACGATCCAAGTGAAGGTTACCTAGCCTAGCCCGGGTCTTTTCCTTATAATCATTGAGCACTACAGTCATCACAGCCCAACCCAGATCTGTTCCCTAGTGGCCAAAGTCACCACATATAGTGGAATAATTTCCTTGGACTTTTATATTCAAATGGTCCCAATAATCAATACAATTCAGTTTTGCAAAGCATAGTAGTTCACCATTATGAACATGAGACCATAACAAATAGTTATAGTATGCCAAGTTTAAATATGTTTCAGAAATAATTTGATTCCATTGATAATATAATAATTTGTCAAAACAGTTTAGTCCTGAAACAACAATTTAACTTTCCAACAGTTAAGGATAAGGGAACATTTACAAAAATATGTAGCATGCAACTACTTGAAAAAGGAATAATGTAATCCTAGAATAGAGTATGAAAATCCAACTAGTACCCTGAACCAAGTATGAAAACTACACGTCACTACTAATGCAAAAATACTAAAAAGAATAACGAACTAAGTATCACAGACTAAAGCGCACTAACACACCTCAACCCCACTCACCATTACTCTTAAATAATACCTAGGTTCATGTTCTTCAAGGTCTAAAATTACCCAAGACATGGGTTCAGATCGAAACTTAATTAAAAGTAACTTTAAGATAAAAACAGAATTTTAAACAAGTTTTCTCGATCTATTTGCTAACTTTGAAAATTAAAAACACACTCCACGCTGTTCAAAAAATTCCAAAACCCTCAAGATATCAACTAATATATCCTAAGTTTCAAACCCAATTGGTTTTACTTGATTTGCTTATCAAAATAAATATTTACAATTAATTATATCCAAACAAGTTGTTTTCTGCAGCACTTTAAAGAAATTAATGGTTCTCTTAGTATACATGAGCAATCAATGCAAGGCCAAAAATTTAAGAAACTAAACTCGTAACCGGTTCTAATGAACAGGGTTGAGAGTGCTCATGCTAGATTGAAGAGGCAATTAGGTTCAAGTCAAACGACATTTGAGATTTCATTTGAAAAAATACATTGTCTACTTGAGTTGCAACACATTCAAGTTAAAGCATCATTCAAGAAGAGTTTGACAACTGTGCAACATTAATTCAAACCTTCTCAATTCAGAGAGCTTCGGGGTAATGTGTCTATTTGTGCATTGAAGTATGTGTTAGCAGAGAGTAAGAGAGCAAATTCAGTTGGAATTGATGTTCCAGCATGTGGGTGTGTTCTTAGGAACACACATGGCTTACCCTATGCTCACGAGATTACAGATTACATGAGACAAGGTCATCCTGTTCCACTCAGTAGCATACATGTACATTGGACACGACTTACTATATGTGTGCATAATCCGAAGGTTGAGAAATTGGAATTGACTTGTATCCCAGAACTTGAGATGATTTTGAAGCGGTCCAATGAGTCTGATATTGCCATGAAGTTGAGGGAAATTGCAAATCCAGCAAGCACTTTTCTTATTGAGCTTGAAGTGAAACCTAATCCACGTCAAGGACATAAGAAAACTTATATATCTTGTCGTCGTGACCCGTGTGCATTTGAGTTGGTTGACGATGGCCATGATAGCCAGAGCACATTAGCTTCCAGTCAATCAAAGAAAAAGAAAGCTTCGAAAGTGCTTGATAAGAAGCGGAATGTGAAGACAAAAACATATCGTACAAGAGCAAGTTTACCGAGTTCATAAGCTAGTGACTTCCCGCCTATGTTAATACCATTCATAAAGTTGATGAAGGATGTAGATGGTGATAGGAATTGTGGTCTTAGAGCTATTGAGGGTTTACTTGGTCTTAGAGAGAATGACTGGGTGCAAGTTAGGCGTGATCTGCTACTTGAATTGAATAATTACAGCGATGACTACGTCATACTATACGGGTCGTATGAGAGGGTTGAGGAATTGACATGTGCATCCTTTCATATTTTGAAGATAGCTATAGAGACCCCATTTTTGACCGTCTTCACGACTTGGTTATGCTTGCAGGCACACCCAACAACTAGTTCGATTGCTCACCGAGTACTCGATCGTCGCGGCGGAACGCCACATGTTTGAGCTTTCTAAACCCTGTATCTTTCTTGCCCTTTGTTTGAACTTGTATTGGCCCTTTTTGCATGCTTTGTGGAAGGCAATGTCGGCCCCTTTTTGGCCCTGCCGGCCATGCCTTTGCCACTGCCGGCCATTGATTGATGCCTGCCGGGCATCAATGAGCCACTGCCGGCCATTTCTGATGGCCGGCAGACCCCCTGTCTTAGCTGGTTTCACTCAAGATCTTTTGAGCCAGCTGGAATCCTCTTATATCCTCTCCATACACGTGTATGTAGGGATGAAGCTCTTGCCAAGCTTCTTGCAGAAGCTTTGCATTGTTTTCCTTCTATATAAGGAGAGGGCCTCTCTCCTTAGCAGAGGTTCAGCATTTTGGAGAAGAAATATCTCCCTCCCTCTCTCTATATTGTTGGTGATTTGTGCCTTGAAGTCCATTTTCCTTGCACTTTTACACTACAACACTTAGAGATACACCACCACCATTGGACTGAGGTTCTTGGGAGGGTTTCTTGGGCTCTAAAAATGAGGTTTTACCCCCTAAAGTTACTGGTTTCGAAGTTGATCTTCAAGGGTGAGTTTCTTCCCCCTTTTAGCACTTTTTTGTACCTCATTTTGGCCATCCTTGCATATTGTTTTAGGCCTTTCTTTCAACTGAAAAAAGTCTTTTTTTTTAACTGATTTTGAAGTTTGTTTAAGGTCTTTTTGCTGTTAAGGGTCTTCAACCCTCTCGTTGGCCTTGTTTTGAGCCATGCCTTAAGGCCTCCGAGCTAGCCTTGGTTTGGCCTTCTAGCCTCTGAAATCCAATGGATTTTCAGTGGTAGGCATGTGGTTTTGAAGCCTCAAATTAGAGGGGGTGGCCCCCTCTCTTTTGATTTTTGTTTGCTTGCATTTTTGGCCTTCCAAAGGAGCATGTCTCTTTGTACTTTTGAGGCTTGGTTCAGGCCCTTTTTTGTGACTTTTAGGACCTTCCTTAAGTCTTTCCATGGCTGGTTTGGTCACTTTTTGTATGCATCTTGTATGTGTAGTGTAATCCTAATTGTAGCTCATCAAAGTAGCATGTTTGCCTAGCTTGTGTTGAGTCCATTTCGATAGGTTTTTGGTGATGTTTTACCATGCCTTAGATCTGTTTTGGGTTGGTTTTTCCATTCCATACATGTGCAATACACTTGCAGTGTAAATCTCATAAACTAGCTTTGTATGCTTCTTGCTTTAGCATGTCATCCTAGCTTATGTTCAGTCCATTTCAGTATGTATTTGGTCATCATTTGGTACGCCATGACTCTATCCATAGCTGGTTTGGTGGCATTTTTCATGCTCCATATACTTGTAGAACAAATCTTCCTTACTAGCTTTTTGTGCATGATGTTTTGACTCATCATCCTAGCATATTTTGGCTTTGCTCCAACATGATTTTGTTCTCATTTTGAGGTGCTCTAACACTATTTTGGGCTGCCATGGCCATATCACTCATGCTTTGTATAGCTATAGTGTAAATGCTTAGGCTAGCCTTGGGTTTTGAGGCCCCTACCATGCCATACCTGTGACGTTTGCATGCTTTGCCATCATTCTAAATGTTATTTTACTCCATGAAATGTGGTCATAGACCTGCATTTGACACGCTTTCAATGCGTTGGAGGGTTTCGCCCTTTATGCCTTAACATGAATCATTGTGTGTGCCTTCATGCCTTAGCTTGCAAGCCATTATTTCAATGTGTTTTTGGGGTTATTATGCCATGATATAACTCTGATTTTCGTTGGTTGGGTCATCTCATGCTTGGTCTTAATAGGTGTAGTGTAATCCACCTTATTTGCCTTGTATGCACCATGTCTCATGCTCACCATGCTAGCTTGTTTTGGCTTACTTCCATGCATGTTTTAGTATCACTTTAACATGTTTTAGGACTATTCAGGGTTGCCTTTGCCATATCCTTCATGCTTCGTATAGCTGTAGTGTAATTGGCCTTGCTAGCTTTGTGTTTTGATGCTTCATGCATGCTATGTTTAAACTATTTAGATGATTTGGCATCATTTAATGCTTTAATTCAAAGCATGTAGCATTGACATATTCCCACTTCATTCATGCTTTAAGTGTCTTTCAGTGTTGTGCATTATTGCCTAGTTTATGGCTTAGCTTGTATGCTTGCATGCCTAGGTATTCGAGCCTTCATCTCAGCATGTTTAAGTCTTTGTTTAGACCTAATTAAGCTCTGTCCATGCCTACTTCACACACTTATGCCATGTATTGCATGCCCCACCCTTTGTTTCACTCTTTGCTAGCTTTCAGGCCTTAGGGCCCTTACATGTCGTACGTGTGTCATTTGAATGATTTGGCATCATTTCTTACTTAATTTCAGTGCACTTAGTGTTGTTACACTTGCACATTTGTCACTCCTTAAGCACTCTAGAGAGTTGTGCTCTTGGGCCTCTTTGATGAGCCATTCCATTTTGCATGCTTGTGTGTATTTTGGTGACTTGATTCATCACTTTTGGCCATTGATTTGGGCATAGTTGAGGTCTGCCCATTTTGGTTTAAATCCATTCCTTGCATGTTGTTGCATGCTTGTCTTGCATAGTGTTCTATGCTTGCTCCATTTTTGCATGTTGTCGCATGCTAGTTCTATTACATGTTATTGCATGTTTATTACATTACACTTTGCATGCTTAAGTCATATTGCATGATTGCATGTTAAAGTTAACATCGAGTATGCCATATAGTTGCATTGCATGTTTGTTTGTTTGAGTCGCATGGGTGCCATCCTTGTATTGCATTGTTGTTTGGATTAAGTATTAATCTGAGCACGAGGAACGAGGGGCGTTTCATACTTCAAGTGATGAAACGTGTCTCAATTTTCGGTCGCCAACGCTCTTGATCACACATGATAGAGTTTTAGGCTTTATGTGTTTATTTGTGCATTCATTTCATATTGATTTTCACAAGTTGGATCTTTGGCCATCATGCATCGAGGTGCGTGATTGGTGGTCGTGGATCCGCCTATGCCTCTCTCTTGATGTTTCGAGATGATATGGGGTGGCATAATGCGTACATACCCTTGGGAGACCCTCCATTTTCTCTGTTTTGTGCTCTATTGCAGCTTGGTGTCCCAGCCCATCAGTGGCTGACAGTGCCTTGCAGATAGGCGGCAGTACCTTATTGTTGGCCGGCACCCCTTCATTTTTGGTCGGCAGTGGCTCCCCATGGCCGGCAGGCCACTGATGCACTACCCAGCATGTTTTTGGTAAGATCCAGCAGCAAGTTCTCAAGGACACCCTGCAGACAAAGCCTCCAAGAGCAACCGGAAGGTGTTTTGAGGCGAGAAACCGAGTGCGAGCATGCATCCCTCTTTGAACAGAGCTGGAGCAGCATTGTGTGTTGCTTTTCATTTGTAGTTAATTAATTAATTTTGTTAGTTAATTAAGTTTTGTAATAATTAGTAGATTGCTTATTATTCAATTTGGTTGTGTAATAATTAATTAGCTTGTTAGTTAGTTAATTAGTTGGCCTGTATTATTCATTCAGACCCTCCGTCGATAGGGCGAATTTTGTAATAAGCGTGCATGTGTACGATGCATGTCTTCCAACCCCCATTTCTTTCTTCCTTTTACTTACCTGCTTTCAGTGGTTAGTTTTAGGGGATGTTTCAATTAACATACTTATGCTTCGCATACGTGCATCCATTCATTTGTCTTGCATGCACCGGGCTCGGCGCGTCATACTAACTGCATTGTATTTCAATTCCGATTTGAATACATGTATCAATTGTTGCATTTCACATGACATTTTAGAATAGTCGAGC
>NW_021026975.1:195144-226861 GCF_004153795.1 Camellia sinensis
CATGTTTTAACTTACGCTGTTACGCAGGTTATGTGCGCTGTTACGCACTTATTATCTTAACTTGCGTTGTTACGCAGGCTATGTGCGCTGTTACGCACTTCTTTTCTTAACTTACGCTGTTACGCAGGTTATGTGCGCTGTTACGCACTTATTATCTCAACTTGCGCTGTTACGCAGGTTATGTGCGCTGTTACCCACTTATTATCTTAACTTGCACTGTTACGCAGGTTATGTGCGCTGTTATGCACTTATTTTCTCAACTTTCACTATTACACATGTTATGTGCGCTGTTACGCACTTATTATCATAACTTGCGTTGTTACGCAGGTTATGTGCTATTACGTAGGTTATGTGCGCTGTTACGCACTTCTTTTCTTAACTTGCGCTGTTACGCAGGTTATGTGCGCTGTTAAGCACTTATTTTCTCAACTTGTGCTGTTACGCAGGTTATGTGCCCTGTTACACACTTATTATCTTAACTTGCGGTGCTACGCAGGTTATGTGCGCTGTTACACACTTCTTTTCTTAACTTGCGCTGTTGCGCAGATTATGTGCGCTGTTACGCAGGTTATGTGCGCTGTTACGCACTTCTTTTCTTAACTTGCGTTGTTACGCACTTATTTGCTCAACTTGGGCTGTTACGCAGGTTGTGTGCGCTGTTACGTAGTTATTTTTCTTAACTTGCGTTGTTACGTAATTATTATCCTCTCTTGCGCTGTTACGCAGGTTATGTCCGTTGTTACGCCCTTATTTTCTCATCTTGTGCTGTTACGCAGGTTACGTGCGCTGTTACGCACTTATTATCTTAACTTGCTCTGCTACGCAGGTTATGTGCGCTATTACGCACTTCTTTTCTCAACTTGTGCTGTTACGCAGGTTATGTGTGCTGTTACGCATTTATTATCCTCTCCTGCGCTGTTACGCAGGTTTTGTGCGCTGTTACGCACTTATCTTCTTTACTTGCGCTGTTACGCCTTTATCTTCTTTAACTTGCGCTGTTACGCATGTTTTATTTCTTCTATTTACGCTGTTACGCATATTTATTTGTTTTACTCGCGTTGTTATGCATGTTCTTCTCCTTTTAACCTGCGCTGTTGCGCATGTTTATCTTTTTAACCTACGCTGTTACGCATGTTTTATCTCTTTTAACTTGCGCTGTTACACATATTTTAATTGCGCTGTTACGCATGTCCACTTCTTTAACTTATGCTATCCCGCTTGTTTTATTTCTTCTACTTGCGTTGTTATGCCTGCTTTACTTGTTTTACTTGCGATGTTATGCATGTCTTCCTCTTTAACTTGTGCTGTTACGCATGTTTTAACCTGCGTTGTCTCGCATGTTTTATTTGCGTTGTTTTGCATTCCTATACCTGCGTTGTCTCGCATGTTTTATTTGCGTTGTTTCGCATTTTTATAACCTGCGTTGTCTCGCATGTTTTGCGCATGTCTCTACCTTGCGCTGTTACGCATGTTTTCTTTGCGCTGTTACGCATGTTCCACCCGCGTTGTCTCACACTCTCAGGATTGCATTGTCTTGCACCCCTTCACTTGCGTTGTCACGCACATCTCACTTACATTGTGATGCCTGTTTCTAACGATATTGTACCTGTTGAGTCTCTTTCTTTTACAAGCACGATATTGTATGTACAATTTATTTGAAGCTGACGCGACCAGACGAACTGAACGGTATTGTATTCAGTCTGCGTGAGACGTGGTGAGAATTGCATAATTTTCTTACATCCTTTCTGTTGAAATATGTAAGACTATTATTCACTTGCTTAAAATGTCGCATTTATTGTATATAATTGCTTCATTACAGTTTTTCTTTGCATAATCATAAGTTATGCTATCGCATCTTGCATGTCATTTGCATTTTGCCCCAGCCTACGGGCGCATCTCTACATGCTTATATTGAATGCCTGCTTGACTCTTCGGCCTTGTTAAAAATGGGTCATCTCTGGGCTTTGACACTCACTCCCGTCACTTTGTGACTTTTGAGTTCTGTCAAAGAGGGGCAACAGTACACACTCCATTTTTGACCGTCCTCAAGACTTGGTTGTGCTTGCAGGCACACCCAACAACTAGTTTGATTGCTCGCCGAGTACTCGATTGCCGTTGCGGAACGTCACAGGTTTGAGCTTTCTAAACCCTATATCTTTTCTGCCCTTTGTTTGACCTTGTATTAGCCCTTTCTGCATGCTTTGTGGAAGGCACTGTTGGCCCATTTTTGGCCCTGCCGGCCATGCCTTTGCCACTGCCGGCCATTGAGTGATGCCTGCCGGCCATCAATGAGCCACTGCCGGCCATTTCTGATGGCCGGCAAACCCCCTGTCTCAGCTGGTTTCACTCTAGATCTTTTGAGCCAACTGGAATCCTCTTATCTCCCCTCCATACACGTGTATGGAGGGATGAAGCTCTTGCCAAGCTTCTTGAAGAATATTTGCATTGTTTTCCTTCTATATAAGGAGAGGGCCTCTCTCCTTAGCAGAGGTTCAGCATTTTGGAGAGGAAATATCTCTTTCTCTCTCTATATTGTTGGTGATTTGTGCCTTGAAGTCCATTTTACTTGCACTTTTACACTACAACACTTAGAGATACATCACCACCATTGGACTGAGGTTCTTGGGAGGGTTTCTTGGGCTCTAAAAGTGAGGTTTTACCCCCCTGAAGTTGCTGGTTTCGAAGTTGATCTTCAAGGGTGAGTTTCTTTCCCTTTTTAGCACTTTTTTGTACCTCATTTTGGCCATCCTTTCATAAGTGCTTTTGAAGTTTGTTTAAGATCTTTTTGTTGTTAAGGGTCTTCAACCCTCTTGTTGGCCTTGTTTGGCCTTGTTTTGAGCCATGAAAAAGTATTGTATTTGAGTGGTTTTGAAGTTTGTTTAAGGTCTTTTTGCTGTTGAGGGTCTTCAACCCTCTTGTTGGCCTTGTTTGGCTTGTTTTAAGCCATGCCTTAAGGCCTCCAAGCTAGCCTTGGTTTGGCCTTCTAACCACTAAAATCCAATGGATTTTCAGTGGTAGACATGTGGTTTTGAGGCCTCAAATCAGAGGGGGTGGCCCTCTCTCTTTTGATTTTTGTTTGCTTGCATTTTTGGCCTTCCAAAGGAACATGCCTCTATGTATTTTTGAGGTTTGGTTCAGACCCCTTTTTTGTGAATTTTAGGACCTGCCTTGGCTCTGTCCATGGCTGGTTTGGTCACCTTTTGCATGCATCTTGTATGTGTAGTGTAATCCCATTTGTAGCTCATCAAAGTAGCATGTTTGCTTAGCTTGTGTTGAGTCTAATTCAGTAGGTTTTTGGTGATGTTTTAGCATGCCTTAGATCCGTTTTGGGTTGATTTTGTCACTCCATGCATGTGCAATACACTTGTAGTGTAAATTACATAAACTAGTTTTATATGCTTCTTGCCTTAGCATGTCATCCTAGCTTATGTTCAGTCCATTTCAGCATATATTTGGTCATCGTTTGGCATGTCATGACTCTATCTTTTGCTGGTTTGGTCTTATTTTGCATGCTCCATGTACTTGTAGAACAAATCTTGCTTATTAGCTTTATGTGCATGATGCTTTGACTCATCATCCTAGCATATTTTGGCTTTGCTCCAGCATGATTTTGTTGTTATTTTGAGGTGTTCTTGGACTATTCTAGGTTGCCATGGCCGTATCACTCATGCTTTGTATAGCTATAGTGTAAATGCTTAGGTTAGTCTTGGGTTTTGAGGCCCCTACCATGCCATATATGTGATGTTTGCATGCTTTGCCATCATTTTACATGTTGTTTCAGTCCATGAAATATGACCATACACTTGCATTTGACATGCTTTTAATGCCTTGGAGGCTTGGCTCTTTATGCCTCATGAATGGATCATTGTGCATGCCATTAAGCCTAAGCCTTTGGCTCATCATATCAGTGCATTTTTGGTCTTGTTATACCATGATGTAACTCTGTTTTATGGTGTCCAAGTCATGCCATGTTTGGTTTTAATAGGTGTAGTGCATTGCCTCTTTTGTAGCCTTGCATGTTTCATAGTTTTGGCCTTGTGTTTTAGCTTGTTAGCTTGTGTTGGCTAGCTTCAAGCTTGTTTTTGGTCTTGTTTGGACTTGCCTTGGGACTATTTTAGGTCCCCTTGGCCCTTCAGGGCTTGCTTTGTATGGCCATGACTTAAGCCCCTTTGCTAGTTTTTAGCTTATGAGCTTCATGCATGCCATGCTTGTGTTTTGTGTGTGATTTGGCATCATTCCTAACATCATTTCAGAGCATGTAGTATTGTCATACTTCCATGCTTGTCACTCTTTAAGTTTTAGCTTGTGTTGGCTAGCTTCAAGCTTGTTTTTGGTCTTGTTTGGACCTGTCTTGGGATTGTTTTAGGTTCCCTTAGCCCTTTGGGGCTTGCCTTGCATGGCCATGGCTTATGTCCCTTTGTTAGTTTCGAGCTTTGAGCTTTCTAACATGCTATGCTTGCATTGTTTAGTTGATTTGACATCAATTTACATGAGATTTCAGAACTTATCTTGTTGTCACATATCCATGCTTATCACTCTTTAAGTATGCTTAAGTGTTATATCTTCGTGCCTAAATCCATGCTTAAGTGTTATCATGTGATTCAAGGTTGTTACCTCACATCATGCTTATATGCTTGTTGCATGCTTGATTTTTTACATTACATGTTTGCATGCTTGTTGCATTGCATGTTTGCCATGCTTGTTTTGCATTGTCGTTTCGATGTGTTAATCCGAGCACGAGGAATGAGAGGCATTTCATACTTCAAGTGATGAAACGTGTCTCAATTCTCGATCGCCGACGCTCTTGATGATCCATGATAGAGTTCTAGGCACTTATGTGTTTTTCTTGCGCATTCATTTCTCATTGATTTGCACAAGTTGGATCTTTGGCCATCATGCATCGAAATGCGTGATTGATGGCCGTTGATGCTTTGAGATGATATGGGGTGGTATAGTGCGTACATACCCTTGGGAGACCCTCCCTTTTCTCTGTTTTGTGCTCTACTGCAGCTTGGTGTCCCAGTACATCAGTGGCCGGCAGTGCCTTGCAAATGGCCAGCAGTGCCTTGTTGTTGGCCGGCACCCCTTCATTTTTGGTCGGTAGTGGCTCCCTATGGCCGGCAGGCCACTGATGCACTCTCCAGCATGTTTTTGGTAAGTTTCAGCAAGAATTCCTTGAGGACACCCTGTAAACAGAGCCTCTAAAGAGCAACCGAAAGGCGTTTCGAGGCAAGAAACCGAGCGCGAGCATGCATACCCTTCTGCTTCTGTGAACAGAGCTGGAATAGCTTTGTTTGTTGCTTTTCAATTTGTAGTTAATTAATTTGTTAATTAATTAAAGTTTTGTAATAATTAGTTGTAGTTAGTTATTCATTCGGTTGTGTAATAATTAATTAGCTTGTTAGTTAGTTAATCAGTTGGCATGTATTATTCATTCGGACCCTCCGTCGGGAGGGCGAATTTTGTAATAAGTGTGCGTGCGTGTGTGCATGTCTTCCAACCTCCATTTCTTTCTCCCTTTTACTTACTTGCTTTTATTGGTTAGTTTTAGGTCATGTTTCGATTAGCATACTTATGCTTTGCATGTTTGCATCCATTTATCTGTCTAGCATCCTTATGCTTTGCATGTTTGCATACATTCATCTATCTTGCATGCACCGGGCTTGGCGTATCATACTAACTGCATTGTATTTCAACTCCAAGTTGAATACATGTATCAATTGCTGCATCTTATATGCCATTTTAGGATAGTCGAGCCTATTTCTAGTTACATTTTGCATGTGTTGCATTAGCCATTTCAACATAGCTAGGATCATGCATTTGATTACTAACTAGCTTCTGTTTTGACTCAGAGTACTAGGTAAGCTTATATGCTTTAGCATACTACATGTGTGTCATTGCTGCCATGAAAGCATGCTTGCCATGAGGCTATTTGCATAGTTGATATAACTGCATGAATGCCTGTGGGTGAAGGTTGGATTGCTTCAATTCGAATAATTCATTGAAATCCGTATTTTAGCCTACTTACGAGTAACAAACTTCAAGCCATTTTCCAAACAAATGGATATGCGATGCTTTGTTCCAAATTAGGCGATCTAGTCTATACTTGTTTTGCTATGCGCATCACATAGTAATTCTAGCTAATAAACCAAAATAAGAACGCATATGTTTTCAAAAACGAGATATCATGTTTAGTAGTGGCCGATCTTTGATCGGGCAAACGGGGGTGCTCATAGCTGACCTTCCCCAATCGTTCCCAAGTTCCCGAGCTGAGGCAACTTTGGTGATGACAGACACATGGCCTTAGGCAACGAGTCAGGGTTTCCTAAATTTCCCTAGAAAAATAAAATATTTAGGTGGCAACTCTGTATCTGGCAAAAAAAAAAAACAAAACAAAACAAAACAAACAAACAAACTTATAAGCATATAAGTATTATAAATACAGAAAAAATTAAACTTTTACATAAGCATTATAAAACTTTTTAATACAAAAAAAAAAAACTTTTACATTATAAATTATTCACAAGAATACTCTTGAAAAAGTAAAAACCAAACTTATAAGCACATAAGCATCCGACACTAACAAGAAAGAGTAGTTCTCAAATAATGCACCATTTAAATGACAAAATAAGAACAATTCCAATAATATATTATTGTTAATTTAATTACTGGATCCTTTAATTTTTGTCATAAAAACAATATATAAAATAATTGATGGTGCTTTACAAAAATTGTGAAACCCCTTTATATGAATACTTACTTTCTTTTTGATGTGTTGTTTCAAAAAACTATTTTAATTATTATTCTCATCCATTATTTGATTTTATTCAAACTTTCTTCTAAGGTTTAAGGTTTTAAAATAATAAAAAATAATGATGCATACTGCATGTGAGTTATTGTTTGCCATGAAAGCATGCTTGCCATGAGGCTATTTGCTTATATGATATAACTGCCTAAATGCCTGTGGGTGAAGGTTGGATTGCTTGAATTGGAATAATTCATTGAAATCTGTGTTTTATCCTACTTACGAGTAGCAAACTTTAAACCATTTGCCAAACAAACGGATATGCGATGCTTTGTTCCAAATTAGAGGATTTAGTCTATACTTGTTTTGCTGTGCGCATCACATAGTAAGATTAGCTAATTAAATGGAATAAGAATGCATGTGTCTTCAAAAACCTCGATACCATGTTTAGTAGTGGCCGATCTTTGATCGGGCGAGCGGGGGTGCTCATAGCTGACCTTCCCTAATCGTACCCAAGTTCGTGAGCCGAGGCAACTTTGGTGATGATGGACACGCAGCCTTAGGCAACGAGTCAGGGTTTCCTAAATTTCTCCAAAAATCAAATATTTAGGTAGTGACTCTGTATCTGGCAAAGGAGTCCATGTTTGGCACTTCTTTCTAAAAAATTAATTTTCCAAAACGATTTGCCGGATTTGGACTCTTTGGTGATTTATCAATCTCACATCGCACATTGTGAGATCAGATTAAGAACCATGACATTTGAGTCTGAACTGTAGTAAGCAAGACCCAAGGGCGCGTCTACAGTTTATGCCGACTCCGCTGGGGAGTTAGAGAGCTTGACTCGAACTCATGATAGCTTGTTTTGATTACACCTATGTGTTTCTTTGCATTGCATGTGCATTGGTGCGCCTAGGACACCGTGTTTGCCGTATGCTATTCTTGAATGGTTTACCGGATGCTTGTTTTGAGAAACATGCCATAAGGCTGACCGGTTGTGGGCTCTGCCACGACGGGAACACGAACCTCGGTTTTCACCGAGGCACCCTCTGTGACCATTCGACCTAGTGCATATTCGAAATCCATAATGACTATTCCAAACTAGGACAGGTTGTTTACCCGATTGTAGGTTGTTTGAAACCGCTGTGTGCGTAGTGAAACCCTACCTCCTGACAAAATAGGACAGGGAAATCCAACCCCAACATAGGGGTGTTTTGGCTCTCATTTGCTTGCTATGTGCTCTTTGAGTTGGCCTCTACAGGAGGGCACGTATCTCTTTGCAAGTCTGAGTATCAGGCCTACAGGCATCAGTATTGTGAGAATCAGTTATCTTTGCGGGTATCAGATTCAGAATTGGGGCAGTGATTTTGAGGAACAGTGATCAGTAGTAGAGCACAGTTATTCAGCTATGCCTATGTCAGTTCCGATGAAATTGGGCTGAAATGCTGCATATTTTCTCTTTCAGTTCAGAGATTTAGTTTAGAATAGCCAATGTTCTCCTTCACTAAGACAAGGCAGACGTCAAATCCGTCAGCCACCTATTACACCATCCCCGTTCAGTTCAGCGGACTTATGATGACACAAAATTCAGAGGAAATTGTGGTTTTGGCAGCCGCGTTAAACCAAGGAATCATCCTACAGGGCGAGACTGACGTTGAAGTACCACATCCGCCCAGGTTGCATGCCGCACGCCCGATTTGGGAACCCCAGTTGTTTCAAGCTCGTGAGCCCACCACATTTGAGTTAATGGGAATGATTGGTGACCTTCAGAGGTCTGTGGCTGATCTAGCCTACAGAATGTCGGCTCTGCCACCCACCACACTGTATCCCGGGAACTTCATGTCGCAGGAACCCCTGCTACTAGGGCGAATTATAATTGAGCTCAGCCAACCTGAAGTTGTCTTAAGCTCCGGCAACGACATGCCAACAACAACAAGGCTCCACTCTAATCAAGCAACTCAAACCTTCCACCAAGCTGAGGCTAGTGTAAAGAACAAGATGAAGGTGGACACTGATCCCTATGAACAGCTTCAGCAAGCTGTTGAGGCTCTAAAAGCCGAGGGGTTGAATAAGCAACAAGTACTCGCAGTTATGGCTAAGACTGTGGATGACATCTTCCCCACTCAGACCGAGAGTAGTTCAAGCCAGAGGGAAAATCGGGGTAGGGACCGTCATACCAGAACAGTTGCTTCCAATCCTAACCCTCCACCTGGAAAAGATCAGAAGGCCAAGGCAGCACCTGCCGATCCTTTTGCTAGTGCATCCAGCAAGAGTCCGCAGACTTCGAAGTATCTGCCCCGAGGTCGTAGGGTATTCCATGCCATCTATATGCCTTTGTCTAAGGCTCTTCGAGTCCTCACTGAAAAGGGGCATCTTACACCCCTCGAGCCTCGGCCACTCCCCAATCGTCTTCCAGCTGGTCATGACACTACCCAGTACTGCGTGTAACATCAACAGACTGGTCACACCACCGACAACTGTTTCTGACTTCGCCATGAAGTGCAGGATCTGTTTGACAACGAGGTCGTCCTACCACCAAGCTCAGCATAGTCTGTAATCACCGGGTTTGTGGATTTTGAGGATGATGCAAGTATGTGATCAGGGGTCGGACCACCTACAGGCGGTGCTCGGTTTGCCTCAGATGTGGCGTATGGCACGCATTATTTTGAGCATTTGCGAATGCTAATTTTTGTACTTTTTGACTTGGATATTATGTCAGTTTTGTTGTGTTGAGTCGGTCACGTTGTTTTGAGTCAGTCTTTTTGTTTCGACTCTGTCTTGCTGTATCGAGTCAGTCCTTTTGTATAGAAGTCGGGTGATTCCTGAGGTGATACCTCGGATATCACTATTTTGTTTTGTGTTTGTCTTTTCGCTTTTCTTTTGAGTCTGTTTCTACCGTGAAGCCAGTTGTGCCAACAGATCTGAATGAAACAGCAGTAATTTTCACACTCTTGTGTTTACTTTTGCCTTGTGCCAGTTGTGCCAGAAGTTTGAATGAGATGGCATCGCTTTTCACCTACTTTTTCCTGTGCCTTAAAATCATTACATTAACCTAAGCTTTTCAAAACTTTTTGAACATTATGATGAAAACAAAGAGGAAGGAATTCCTCAGGTTTTACAAAATTGGACCAACTGAGAGAAAGAGAGGCATGCTAAGCCCTTAATGAATGAATTCATGTTTGTTAATGTGAGTATTGAGAAGGATCCTGGCTTGATCCAGATTGATTCTACACTGTCTTCAGCGCGAGTGATTTGTCGCTTTCTTAAAAGATTTCAAAAATATTTTGCATGGTCCTGTGTAGACCTATGTGGAATCGCTCTTGAGATTGTGCAGCTTAGGATCCCTCTCAGCCTCGAGACTTAACCCCTATGATTCCAAACCTCGGACCTTGATTCAGAATGTTCAACGGTCAACCACAATGTGAGGCCTGTATGGCCAAATTTGAAGCAGCCCATGAACTGGGGGCAAGAAAGTCAGATCAAGAATATCAGATGTGATCAAAAAAAGCTTGCAAAGCTAGATCAGAAGCACCCCTAGAACTAGGGGCAAAAATGTCAGATGCGCTCAAAGAGTCAAAAATTGGGACATTTCTCAAGCTAGCAAAAATCGGCAAGAATGCCAAATCCCAGAAGGGAGAAAAGAAGAAAGTCTTGCTGAAGGACAACTGAGTTCCTAGCCACAACACTAGGGGTGAATTTAGCCCCCATTGGATGGACTCCTACATCATCAGCAAATAACAACCATTCTCCTGAATTCAGATGGCTTCGAGATACCAAACCATTTGGCATGGACAAAGCTACACTTTTACCCTTGAGAGGCTCGCTGGGCCGAAAACCCGGAAGGGCGACCTAGGCAAAAGTTAGAGCCAGAAAGAGAAGAAAAAGAACAAAAAAGAAAAAATGCAAAGATTGAAAAAAGAAAAGAAGAAAAAAAAAAGAAGAATGAAAAAAATGAAGAGAAAAGAGCAAAAGGAAATAAAAAGAATTGAAAATAAAAGGAAAAAGAAAAGCTCGCAAGGTTGAAAACCCGAAAGGGCTGCTTTGGCAAAAGTTAGAGCGTAAAAGGAAAGGTTAATACCCTAGTGTACATTAACCCGAACTACGTCAGGCTTGCTTCCCATGTTTGGGATACATAGGCAATTTCATTTTGAAGTCTAGCCATAAACACCTCCAAATCAATTATGTCCATGTAATGGTTTTGATCATCTTTGTTTTCGTCGTATCCGAGAATTCAGTTATGATCGTCACTTTGAGAACTGATTACAGTATGCTGCGGTGCCATCCAAACAAGGGGCAACTTTCTGTTGCCATGCAGTGCCATTTAGACAAGGGGCAATTTTTCATTATTTTGGATCTAAGGTTGTGCATCTCGAGAGTAGATTCCGTGTTGGTCGAGCACTGGCCATTTGCAAAAATAGTTTTTGAGAATTTTTACTGAAGTTGACTAATTTTCTCGAAAATTTGCTTCATTTTTTAAAAAAAGACTGGACCATTTCTGGGACCCAAAAAAGGGAAAATTTGCAGTGCTCACAACCTGACTTGCATGATTTTAAATCAGAAAATTGAACAACTATGTTAATCTAACTCTCATATTGGTCAAAATTGTTTTAGTAGAAAGCCAAAACAAAAAATGGTCAAAATAATGAACTAGGGGCACAGTTGAGTCTGGTGTTCCGTCTTTTCCCCGTTGTCAACGTACTTGCCAAGAAGGGCATTCTACCTGCCAGAAAGGGCACAGCTGAAGCTGTCAGTAAAGGGGTAAAAGCTCTCTCATCCTCCAAGTGCGAAGCACGAATCGAAAATGGAGCAAGATATTCCACTCCCTTATCTGGGCACATCTAATCACGTCCAAACTCCCCAGCAGAGCATCATCAACCGATGTCAGCTGCAAAGCATCATAGGCTCAATACCCGACTAAAAATTGATTTCAAAATGATTTTGTTTTGTGTTCAGAGTGTTGTGCCACTCTCCACATTTGTGAAAAATAAGATTTGCTCATTCATAAACCGTAGGGTTCAACCCAGGTCATGTCAGAACAGTGGAACCGGAACCTATCTGAAGCTACATGGGTCCCGGACTGCGAAGCAAAAGAAAGAAAGTTTGGAGCATTTGTTTGTGCTTCAACTTCTGCAAGTTCAGTCATTGCATCTTGTACATTCAGAATGAGCTGTGTATTCAGAACGAGTAGTATGCTGTTATGGGCTGTGTTCAGAGTAAACGAAGTACTGTGTTATGAGCTGTATGTTCAGAATGAGCAGTGTGTTATATGAGCTGTGTGTGCAGAGTGAATAGAATGTTGTGCCAACTAGTTTCATACCAAAATGACAATCGGAAGTTTTCTCCCGGAGTACCAATCTGTGCCAAAGGTACCTTGGCTATGCTTGCAATGAGTTCCTAGGAGATCAATTGCGATGGTGGAAACTAGAGTTCGAATGGCTGTTGCCCATAACACAAAGGTTTGGAATTTCCGAGACTAAAGTCTGGTTTGAATACCCAGGGGTGCATCCCCAGCTTGAAATCTGTATGAAAGCCCCATAGGTTGAGGGAGCATGTATGCACGTCAATTCTGGATACTGATCCAACCTAGTCTGTCACCCCTTTGAAGAATACGAAAAGTTGTGAGTATAATCAGGAAGAAAATGGCATCCGTGGCTCTCCCAGCAAATGTTGCTCCTTGTCAACATTTCAGGACCTTTGTACTACGAGATGAAGGTAAGTGTTCGAAGAACAAAAGGGGAGATCCCCGTCAGAGTAGAGCGGTTTATCGCCACTCACCCCATGACTTTGTAAAGCGCTGTTTTGGTTGTTTATTGCATTGCTTAAACAACATGCATTGTATTGCATTGTACCCATCAGGTTTCTTTCTCATTTATGCACAGTATTGTATGTATTGTTCACTCAGAGAAGTTTCGTTTCAGTTTGACTAATACCTCCTTTCTCTCGCGTTTGGCGCGCGTTTGGATACCTTTCCTCTCTTGCGTGTGATACGCTGAGAGATGCTTCCTTTCTTCTCTCACGTGTACTACGCTGAGAGATTTTCTCTTTTTTCCTCTCTCGCGTGTGCTACGCTGAGAGGTTTTTCCTTTCCTCTCTCGCGTGTACTACGTTGAGAGATTTTCTCTTTTCTCTATCGCGTGTGCTATGTTGAGAGATTTTCTCTTTCCTCTCTCGCGTGTGCTACACTGAGAGATTTTTCCCTTTCTCCTCTCTTGCGTGTGCTACGCTGAGAGGTTGTTTCCTTTTTTTCTGAGAAACGGTGATACGTCCCTATGTCTCTTCTTCTTTTTGAAACACGGGGTTGTCTCCCTTTGTTTCTCCTTCTCTAGTTATGAGCATTTGGAATATGTTCCAATGCTCGTGCCATTTCCGAAACACGGGGATACGTCCTTATGTTTCCTTCTTTTTCCGAGACACGGGGATACGTCCCTATGCCTCCTCCTTTTTTGAAACACGGGGTTGTCTCCCTTTGTTTCTCCTTCTCTGGTTACGAGCATTTGGAATACGTTCCAATGCTCGCGCCATTTCCGAAACACGGGGATACGTCCTTATGTTTCTTTCTTTTTCCAAGACACGAGGATACGTCCCTATGTCTCTTCTCCTTTTTTTTGAAACACAGGCTTGTCTCCCTTTGTTTCTCCTTCTCCGGTTTAGAGCATTTGGAATATGTTCCAATGCTTGTACCATTCCAAAATAATTGGGATACGTCCCTATGTTTCTCTCTTTGCTCCTTCCTCACACGATTGTAGCGTGTTTGGAATTGTTGACCTCCTCTTACGATTTTAGCGTGGTTTGAGTGTCCCCATTCCTCACACGATTTCAACTTGTTTGGAATTTATCTCAGGTTACGCTGTATACGCTCCTGATTGTTTGTTTTTGGACCACCTCTCACGATTTCAGCGTGGTTTGAATGTCCCTATTCGTTACACGATTGCAGTGTGTTTGGAATTTATCTCAGGTTATGTTTTGAACACACCTGGGCAGGTTGTTTTGGACCTCCTCTCATGATTTCAGCGTGGTTTAAGTGTCCCCATTCCTCACACGATTTCAGCGTGTTTGGAATTTATCTCAGGTTGCGCTGTATACGCTCCTGATTGTTTGTTTTTGGAACTCCTCTCACGATTTCCGCGTGGTTTGAGTGTCCTTGTTCCTTACATGATTGCAGCATTTTTGGAATCTATCTCAGGTTGTGTTTTGAACACACCTGGGCGGGTTGTTTTGGACCTCCTCTCACGATTCCAGCATGGTTTGAGTGTCCCCATTCCTCACACGATTTCAGCGTGTTTGGAATTTATCTCAGGTTGCGTTCTATACGCTCCTGATTGTTTTTTTTTTTTGGACCTCCTCTCACGATTTCAGCGTGGTTTGAGTGTCCCTGTTCCTTACACGATTTCAGCGTGTTTGGAATTTGTCTCACGTTGTGGTTTGAACACACCTGGGCGGGTTATTTTGGACCACCTCTCACGATTTCAGCGTAGTTTGAGTGTCCCCTTTCCTTACACGATTTCAGCGTGTTTGGAATTTATCTCAGGACGCATCAGCGCGGGCTTGGGCGTGTTTTATCTCAGGTTGTGTTTTGCACGCACCTGGGCAGGTTATGTTGTTCTTTTCTCCTCTCATGTTTCCAACAGGATTGGAGTTTGTCACCCTTGGCATCTATTGTATTATCTGTTGTTTCGCACTATTCTGTGCACCTTACTTGCATTTTGCATGCATTTTATTCAATCACGCTATTTTGCGCATCGCACTGTTTTGTGCACCTTACTTGCATTTTGTATGCATTTTATTCAATTGTGCTATTTTGCGCATCGCACTGTTTTGTGCACAATACTTGCATTTTGCATGCATTTTATCGAGCTATCTTACGCACCTCACTTGCACTTGTTAGTGCCTTGCATATCATTCGCGCTGTCTTGCGCACCTTCCTTCTACTTGTCAGTACATTGCATTGCGTTGTCATGCTTGCATCCCTTCCGCACTTATTATCTTAACTTGCACTGTTACGTAGGTTATGTGTGCTGTTACGCACTTCTTTTTCTTAACTTGCGTTGTTACGCAAGTTATGTGCGCTGTTACGCACTTATTTTCTCGACTTGTGCTGTTACGCAGGTTATGTGCGCTGTTACGCACTTACTATCTTCACTTGCGCTGTTACGCAGGTTATGTGCGCTGTTAGGCACTTATTATCTTAACTTGTGCTGTTACACAAGTTATGTGCGTTGTTACGCATTTCTTTTCTTAACTTGCGCAGTTATGCAGGTTATGTGCGCTGTAACGCACTTATTTTCTCAACTTGCGCTGTTATGCAGGTTATGTGCGCTGTTACGCACTAATTATCTTAACTTGCACTGTTACGCAGGTTATGTGCGCTGTTACGCACTTCTTTTCTTAACTTGTGCTGTTACGCAGGTTATGCGTGCTGTTACGCACTTATTATCTTAACTTGTGCTGTTACGCACTTCTTTTCTTAACCTGTGCTATTACACAGGTTATGTGCGTTGTTACGCACTTATTATCTCAACTTGCGCTGTTACGCAGGTTATGTGCACTGTTACCCATTTCTTTTTCTTAACTTGCGCTGTTACGCAGGTTATGTGCGCTGTTACGCACTTATTTTCTCAACTTGCGCTGTTACGCAGGTTATGTGCACTGTTACGCACTTCTTTTCTTAACTTGTGCTGTTATGTAGGTTATGTACGCGATTATGCACTTATTTTCTCAACTTGCGCTATTACACAGGTTATGTGCGCTGTTATGCACTTATTATCTTAACTCACGCTGTTACGCAGGTTATGTGTGCTGTTACGCACTTCTTTTCTTATCTTGCGCTGTTACGCAGATTATGTGTGTTGTGACGCACTTATTATCTTAACTTGCACTGTTACGCAGGTTATGTGCGCTGTTACGTACTTCTTTTCTCAACTTGCGCTGTTACGTAGGTTATGTACGGTGTTACACACTTATTTTTCTTAGCTTGCGCTAATACGTAGGTTATATGCGCTGTTACGCATTTATTATCCTCTCTTGCGCTGTTACGTAGGTTATGTGCGCTGTTACGCAGGTTATGTGCGCTGTTACGCACTTATTATCTTAACTTGCACTATTACGCAGGTTATGTGCGCTGTTACACACTTCTTTTCTCAACTTGCACTGTTACGCAAGTTGTGTGCGTTGTTACGCACTAATTTTTCTTAACTTGCACTATTACGCAGGTTATGTGCACTGTTACGCATTTATTGTCCTCTCTTATGCTGTTACGCAGGTTATGTACGCTGTTACGCACGTGTCTTCTTTACTTGCGCTGTTACGCATTTATCTTCTTTAACTTGCGTTGTTACGCATGTTTTATTTCTTCTATTTGCGCTGTTATGCATATTTACTTGTTTTACTCACGCTGTAACGCATGTTCTTCTCCTTTTAACCTGCGCTGTTACGCATGTTTATCTCTTTAACCTGCGCTATTACGCATGTTTTATCTCTTTTAACTTATGCTGTTACGTATATTTTAATTGCGCTGTTACGCATGTCCACTTCTTTAACTTAAGCTGTCACGCAGGTTTTATTTCTTCTACTGGCGCTGTTACACCTGCTTTACTTGTTTTACTTGCGCTGTTACGCATGTCTTCTTCTTTAACTTGCGCTATTACGCATGTTTTAACCTGCGTTATCTCGCATGTTTTATTTGCGTTATTTTGCATTCCTATAATCTGCGTTGTCTCGCATATTTTATTTGCTTTGTTTCGCATTTTTATAACCTGCGTTGTCTCGCATGTTTTGCACATGCCTCTGCCTTGCGCTGTTACGCAAGTTTTCTTTGCGCTGTTACGCATGTTCCACCCACTCTGTCTCACACTCTCAAGATTGCATTGTCTTACACCCCTTCACTTGCGTTGTCACGCACTTTTCACTTGCATTGTTATGCATGTTTCTAACGATATTGTACCTGTTGAGTCTCTTTCTTTTACAGGCACGATATTGTATGTACGGTTTATTTGAAGCTGACGCGACCAGCCGAACTGGACGGTATAGTATTCACTCCGCGTGAGATGTGGTGAGAATTGCATAATTTTCTTACATCCTTTCTGTTGAAATATGTAAGACTATCATTCACTTGCTTAAAATGTCGCATTTATTGTACATAATTGCTTCATTACAGTTTTTCTTTACATAATCATAAGTTATGCTATCGCATCTTGCATGTCATTTGCATTTTTCCCCAGCCTACGGGCGCATCTCTGCATGGTTATATTAAATGCTTGCTTGACTCTTCGGCCTTGTTAAAAATGGGTCGTCTCTGGGCTTTGACCCTCACTCCCGTCACTTTGTGACTTTTGAGTTCTGTCAAAGAGGGGCAACTGTAGACACCCCATTTTTGACCGTCCTCAAGACTTGGTTGTGCTTGCAGGCACACCCAACAACTAGTTCGATTGCTCACAGAGTACTCAACTGTCGTGACGGAACGTCACAGGTTTGAGCTTTCTAAACCCTGTATCTTTCCTACCCATTGTTTCACCTTGTATTGGCCCTTTCTGCATGCTTTGTGGAAGGCACTGTCGGCCCTTTTTTGGCCCTGCCGACCATGCCTTTGCCACTGTCGGCCATTGAGTGATGCCTGTCGGCCATCAATGAGCCACTGTCGGCCATTTCTGATGGCCGGCAAACCCCCTGTCTCAGCTGGTTTCCCTCCAGATCTTTTGAGCCAGCTGGAATCTTCTTATCTCCCCTCCATACATGTGTATGGAAGGATGAAGCTCTTGCGAAGCTTCTTGAAGAAGCTTTGCATTGTTTTCCTTCTATATAAGGAGAGGGCCTCTCTCCTTAGCAGAGGTTCAGCATTTTGGAGAAGAAATATATCTCTCTCTCCCTCTCTATATTGTTGGTGATTTGTGCCTTGAAGTCTATTTTCCTTGCACTTTTACACTACAACACTTAGAGATACACCACCACCATTGGACTGAGGTTCTTGGGAGGGTTTCTTGGGCTCTGAAAGTGAGGTTTTACCCCCTGAAGTTGCTGGTTTCGAAGCTGATCTTCAACAGTGAGTTTCTTCCCCTTTTTAGCACTTTTTTGTACCTCATTTTGGCCATCCTTTCATATTGTTTTAGGCCTTTCTTTCAACAAAAAAAAGTATTTTTTTTAAGTGCTTTTCAAGTTTATTTAAGGTCTTTTTGCTGTTAAGGGTCTTCAACCCTCTTGTTGGCCTTGTTTGGCCTTGTTTTGAGCCATGCCTTAAGGCCTCCGAGCTAGCCTTGGTTTGGCCTTCTAACCTTTGAAATCCAGTGGATTTTCAGTGGTAGGCATGTGGTTTTGAGGCCTCAAATCAGAGGGGGTGGCCCGCTCTCTTTTGATTTTTGTTTGCTTGCATTTTTGGCCTTCCAAAGGAGCATGTCTCTTTGTACTTTTGAGGCTTGATTTAGGCCCTTTTTTGTGACTTTTAGGACCTTCCTTAAGTCTTTCCATGGCTGGTTTGGTCACTTTTTGCATGCATCTTGTATGTGTAGTGTAATCTCATTTGTAGCTCATCAAAGTAGCATGCTTTCCTAGCTTGTGTGGAGTCCATTTCAGTAGGTTTTTGGTGATGTTTTACCATGCCTTAGATCTATTTTGGGTTGGTTTTTCCTTTCCATGCATGTGCAATACACTTGTAGTGTAAATCTCATGAACTAGCTTTGTAAGCTTCTTGCTTTAGCATGTCATCCTAGCTTATGTTGAGTCCATTTCAGCATGTATTTGATCATCATTTGGCATGTCATGACTCTATCCATAGTTGGTTTGGTCGCATTTTGCATGCTTTATATACTTGTAGAGCAAATCTTGCTTACTAGCTTTATGTGCATGATGTTTTGACTCATCATCCTAGCATATTTTGGCTTTGCTCCAACATGATTTTGTTCTCATTTTGAGGTGTTCTAACACTATTTTGGGATGCCATGGCCATATCACTCATGCTTTGTATAGGAATAAGGTAAATGCTTAGGCTAGCCTTGGGTTTTGAGGCCCCTACCATGCCATACCTGTGATGTTTGCATGCTTTGCCATCATTTTAAATGTTATTTCAGTCCATGAAATGTGGTCATACACCTGCATTTGACACGCTTTCAATGCGTTGGAGGGTTTCCCCCTTTATGCCTTAACATGAATCATTGTGTGTGCCTTCATGCCTTAGCTTGCAAGCCATCATTTCAATGTGTTTTTGGGGTTATTATGCCATGATATAACTCTGATTTTCGTTGGTTGAGTCATCCCATGCTTGGTCTTAATAGGTGTAGTGTAATCCACCTTATTTGCCTTGTATGCACCATGTCTCAAGCTCACCATGCTAGCTTATTTTGGCTTACTTCCATGCATGTTTTAGTATCACTTTAACATGTTTTAGGACTATTCAGGGTTGCCTTTGCCATATCCTTCCTGCTTCGTATAGCTGTAGTGTAATTGGTCTTGCTAGTTTTGTGTTTTGATGCTTCATGCATGCTATGTTTAAGCTATTTAGATGATTTGGCATCATTTAATGCTTTATTTCAGAGCATGTAGCATTGTCATATTCCCACTTCATTCATGCTTTAAGTGTCTTTTAGTGTTGTGCATTATTGCCTAGTTTATGGCTTAGCTTGTATGCTTGCATGCCTAGGTATTCGAGCCTTCATCTCAGCATGTTTAAGTCTTTGTTTAGACCTAATTAAGCTCTGTTCATGCCTGCTTCACACACTTATGCCATGTATTGGATGTCCCCCCTCCTTTGTTTCACTCTTTGCTAGCTTTCTTGCCATAGGGCCCTTGCATGTCGTACTTGTGTCGTTTGAATGATTTGGCATGATTTCTTACTTAATTTTAGTGCACTTAGTGTTGTTACACTTGCACATTTGTCACTCCTTATGCACTCTAGAGAGTTGTGCTCTTGGGCCTCTTTGATGAGCCATTCCATTTTGCATGCTTGTGTGTATTTTGGTGACTTGATTCATCACTTTTGGCCATTGATTTGGGCATAGTTGAGGTCTGCCCATTTTGGTTTAAATCCATTCCTTGCATGTTGTTGCATGCTTGTCTTGCATAGTGTTCTATGCTTGCTCCATTTTTGCATGTTGTCGCATGCTAGTTCTATTACATGTTATTGCATGTTTATTACATTACACTTTGCATGCTTAAGTCATATTGCATGATTGCATGTTAAAGTTAACATCGAGTATGCCATATAGTTGCATTGCATGTTTGTTTGTTTGAGTCGCATGTGTTCCATCCTTGCATTGCATTGTTGTTTGCATTAAGTGTTAATCCGAGCACGAGGAACGAGGGGCGTTTCATACTTCAAGTGATGAAACATGTCTCAATTTTCGGTCGCCAACGCTCTTGATCACACATGATAGAGTTTTAGGCTTTATGTGTTTATTTGTGCATTCATTTCATATTGATTTTCACAAGTTGGATCTTTGGCCATCATGCATCGAGGTGCGTGATTGGTGGTCGTGGATCCGCCTATGCCTCTCTCTTGATGTTTCGAGATGATATGGGGTGGCATAATGCGTACATACCCTTGGGAGACCCTCCATTTTCTCTGTTTTGTGCTCTATTGCAGCTTGGTGTCCCAGCCCATCAGTGGCTGACAGTGCCTTGCAGATAGGCGGCAGTACCTTATTGTTGGCCGGCACCCCTTCATTTTTGGTCGGCAGTGGCTCCCCATGGCCGGCAGGCCACTGATGCACTACCCAGCATGTTTTTGGTAAGATCCAGCAGCAAGTTCTCAAGGACACCCTGCAGACAAAGCCTCCAAGAGCAACCGGAAGGTGTTTTGAGGCGAGAAACCGAGTGCGAGCATGCATCCCTCTTTGAACAGAGCTGGAGCAGCATTGTGTGTTGCTTTTCATTTGTAGTTAATTAATTAATTTTGTTAGTTAATTAAGTTTTGTAATAATTAGTAGATTGCTTATTATTCAATTTGGTTGTGTAATAATTAATTAGCTTGTTAGTTAGTTAATTAGTTGGCAATTTGGTGGGGGGTTTGTGGAGGGGGAAAAAAGAAAAGGGAAACAAAATGTGAATAATATTTAGCTTACATGTTATTTACATTTCCCTTCAATTTTCTAGTGTCATGTTTCTTATTGGTTATATTATACATGACATTGGTGGCTAGTCTGAATTGTTTACCCCTGTTGGTTATATCCTCTGTTAATGGTGCTCAGTGCAGTTTATGGCTGTAGAAAATTCTTTATCTTCAGTCAAAATGCTGCTTATCAAATCCCAGCAGTATTACAAAGTGTTCCTAGTTAAGTACCATAATTAGTACCATATGATTTAGCTCAGTAGTTTAGAAGTGCATACTGAGACTATACTTGTGTACGTGTATTTCTGATCACTTTGCTGTAATAATATTCAGTTCTGTCAATCATTCAGTGCATAGAAACTGATATGTAGACAATTGGCCTCATTTGGATCCTTTTTTCTAAATGAATAATTTTGACCTTTTCATCATTAACAGGAAGAGGCTACCAAAAGCAAGTCTGCAGGAAAGGCATAGTACCAGACTATGATCTCCGACAGCGATTACACCGAGTTTGAAAACTTCTCAAAGTGGTTGGGAGTCTCCCAGTGAGATTTTTCTGTCTTTGAGTTTTGTCTTGGTATAATATCTTTATCTAATTGTTTTGTTTCAAGAGGAGTTAATTTACTTTTTGTGGCAGTTTTGAGACAAGATTTGAGTTTGGTGGGTTATGTTTTATGACAAGATGGATGGATTTTTCATTTTAGCAGATCTGGAATCAAAATTTTACAAATTGTAGTCTCTTACTTAAACACGGTTTGTTAGTTTTTTTTTGAATGAGAAATTGAATTAATGCTTCATTTGTTATTTGAATGGGAGTTATTATTTTATATGTTAGTTTTATTACAAATATTTGAATGGAAGTTAATATTTTGTATGTTAGTTTTATTACAGGTATTTGAACGGGAGTTAATAGTTTGTATGTTAGTTTTATTACAGGTATTTTTTTATTAATTGAATGAGAAACTAAATTCAATATTTTCTTACAGGTATTCTTTTTAATTTAATCAAATAAAATTAGCATAATATCCCCCCCCCCAAAAGGAAGATATGACGGCGTTTCTACAAACGCCTCCTAAACCCTCAACAGTAACGGTAATATTTTTAAAACAGATACGACGGTGTTTCAAAAACGTCGCTAAATATTGTTGGTGACGTCAGCGTGTGTATAGTGGGACATTTGGCGGCATTTTTTAACGTCACCTATACTAATATCACGACGTTTTTAAAACGTCGCAAAGCTACAGTGATGGCCGCAGCTTCGACATTTGGTACTAAACGCCACAAAAGGAATTAGGGGCGTTTTTGATACATATGGCGGCGTTTTTTAAACGCCGCTAAAAGTCCGATTTCCAACAGTGAAGGACGAATAAAAATGGCCCCACCGTACCTTGTGTTTGGATTAAAATTTGTGAAGAAAAAAGAAAAGGGAAGAGAAATATAGAAAGAAAGAAAAAAAAAACTTATATTTCATTCATATTTTCTTTAAAATTTCATATATTATGTATGTATATAGTGTAAGTGGAAAGAAATGGAGAGAGGAAAATAAGGATGGGCTCTGTGTAGACGTGGCAATGGGTGGCGTCAAAAGAAGGAACAAGATAGGGGCTGTGGGAAATGAAGAGTGTTAGGAGGGAGAACCAGAAAAAGAAAGGGAAAACGGCTAGGACAATGTAGAAGATATTTCTTTGTCACTTCTGAGATTTCACTCATTAAAATCTTATATAATACTAACCATAATATTGGTCATATTACAAATTTCCTATGATCTAGAGCTATGTTACCTAGAATGTGGATAGTTCTAATACGTGGAGTGCTACACCACATGCTTTAAAATGTGATAAGATATAGGTAGACTTGTATAAATTACACTATTAGAATTTAAGGTACTTTCAGATCGCCATTTTTGATAGAATATCATACTTGTCAACGCACACGTTAATATTTTCGGTTGTATTTTGTGTTTTGTTTAATATGTTTAAAAAGAATTGGTAATATTTTGTTGCATAATATCTGTATAGTTGTCTCCTTACTATGGAACAAAGTGAATCAATAAATCAATCACTCATGTTTATATCGCAATGTGTGATATTCCATAAAAAAATATTAATCTCGTCAACAATTAGACTAGTGTATTCCCCTTTTAAGCTTTTGTTTGTATACCATATTGGCCATCCTTGCATATTGTTTTAGGCCTTGCTTTCAATTGAAAAAAGTTCTATATTTAAGTGTTTTTGATGATTGTTTAAGGCCTCTTTGGTGTTGAGGGTGTTCTACCCTCTTGTGTGCCTTGTTTGGCCTTGTTTTGAACCATGTCTTAAGGCCTTTGAGTTAGTCTTTACTTGGCCTTTTAGCCACTGAAATCCAGTGGATTTTTAGTAGTAGACATGTGGTTTTGAGGACTCAAATCAGAGGGGGTGATCCCCTCTCTTCTTGTTTTGTTTGCTTGTGTTATTGGCCTATCAAATGAGCATGTATCTCTATACTCTTGAAGCATGGTGTGAGCTTGTTTTTGTGAGTTTTTAGGTTTGACATGACTCTGTTTTTGGCTGGTTTGGTTTTCTCTCGAGTGGCTCATACACTTGTAGTATAATTTTGCCTTGCTAGCCTAACATGCTTTATACTTTGATCCGTTATTCTAGCATGTTTTGGCTCTATTCCAGCAAGTTTTCACTCTTGTTTTAACATGTTTTAGCTTTGTTTTGAGGCTTCTTGGTCGAATGATGCTTGTCATGCATGCTTGTAGTGCAAAAGCTTTGACTAGCCTTGAGTTTTGAGGAATCTTGCATGCTTAACTTGAGGTATTTGCATGTTTTGGCATCATTTAGAATGATATTTCATAGCATATAGTGTTGTTGCACTTCCATATTTTCCACTCTTTAAGTACTCTTGAGAGTTATACCTTTATGCCTTATTTGTGAGCCATTGCATGAGCCTCATTTTCTTGCCTTTCAAGCTATCATCTCAGTCCATTTTTGCTACTGTTTTGGCCTGCATAAGGTCTGTTTAGGGTTGGCTTGGCCATTTGAGCATTGCCTTGCATGCCTCTAGTGTAATACACTTCACTAGCTTTGATGCTTAGGCCTTTCAACATGCATTACATGGTTTGTTTGTATGATCCCAAGTCATTTTGCATGTCATATCAGTGCTAGAACATATGCCATTGCACTCCATATATCACTCTTTCAATGACTTTGAGAGTTGAGCATTGTGCCTTGTTTATGGCCTAACATGCATGCATGTTTGTATAGTCTTTTGAGCTTCTATCTTAGCATGTTTTGCCACTGTTTTGGGCATGATGTAACTCTATTTTAAGCTGGTTTGGATGTTTGAGCATTGTGATGCATGCTTATAGTGTTATCCTTTTCACTAGCATTGGTATTCTTGGCCCCCATAATATGTTGTGCATGATTGCTTGCATGTTAGAATAGTGCATTTCAGCCAAGATTAGCATGTTGTTTGCATGTTTTGCATTGCATTCAATCGGATGTCGTATTGAACGCGAGGAAGATTGGTTCATTTCATATTTGAAGTGATGAAATGAGCCAATCTCCCTTAGTCTCCATTTCCTTTGATTCCTCATGATAAGGAGATGGTCTTGGTGTCTTATTTGTCATGTATTTATTGAAATTTGTATAAGTTGGATCTTTGGCTATCATGCATCGAGATGCGTGATTGACGGTCTGGATCCGATTTTTCCTCTCCCTTGATGTTTTGAGGTGATATGGAGTGGCATAGTGCATACATACCCTTGGGAGACCCTCACTTTTCTCTATTTTGTGCTCTGCTGCAGCTTGGTGTCACAACACACCAGTGGCCGGCACCCTCTTATTGTTGGCCAGCAGATCTTCATTTATGGCCAGCAGTGTGCACTCTTGGTTGGCAGGGAGGTCGGCCACCACCTATCATGGCCGGCAGGCCACTGGTGCACTCCTCAACACTGTTTTGGTGAGATCCGGCAGCTAGTTCTCAAGGGCACCCTGCAGACAGAGCCTCTAAAGAGCATTTGGAGAGCTTTTCGGGACAGGAATCGAGACCATGCATCCTTCCTTGTTCAAGGCAGAGCTGAGGCAGCCTGATTTAATGCTTTACTTGTTAATTAGCATTCGGTGTTGTAACTTAATTAATTTGTTTGATTAGTTGGTTTGTAATAATTAGTTGTAGCTAGTTATTCAATTTGGTTGTGTAATAATTAGTCTAATTAGATTATTAGACTAGTTGATTAGCTTAGCGTAGCTAGCTTAGTGTATTCATTCGGACCCTCCGTTGAGAGGGCACAATGCTGTAATAAGTGTGCGTGTGTGTGTGAATGTCTTCCAACCCCACGTCCTTCTCCCTTTTATTTATCCGTTTTCATTGGTTAGATTAGGGCATATTTTGGTTAGCATACCTTATGCTTGCATGCGTGCATCATTCATTCGTATTGCATGCACCAGGCTCGGCGCATCATTCAAACTGCATTGTATTTCAATTCCTATTTGAATGCATGTATCAAATAGCTGCATTCATATGCCATTCTAGATAGCCGAGCCTAATTTAGTTGCATTTTCGCATGTGTTGCATCAGGCATCTTAACATAGTTAGGATCATGCATTGATTACTAACTAGCTTCTTTTTTGGCTCAGAGTACACTGTGAATGTTTATGCTTTAGCATCCTTGCATGTGTGTAAGTGACTGCCATGATAGCATGCTCGCCATGAGGCTATTTGCTTAATTGATAAACTGCATGATTGCTTGTGGATGAAGGCTTCATTGCTCAATTCATCGAAATGTGCGTTTTAAGCCCACTTGAAGTGGCAAATCATCATGTTTTATTAAGCCCACTGGAGGGTGGCAAATCCGCATTTTAGCCTACTTGAGAGTAGCAACTTCAAACCATTTTCGAAAAACAAACATGAGATGTTTTGTTCCAATTCTTGCGATTGAGTCTATACTTGTGTGCTGTACGCATCACATAGTAAGCTAGCTAATAAAATGGAATAAGAACACATGTGTTTTCAAAAACAACATATCTTGTTAGTAGAGGCCGATCTTTAATCGGGCGAGCGGGGGTGCTCATTTCAGGACCTTCCCCTCTCGTACCCAAGTTCCTGAGCCGAGGCAACTTTGGTGATGACGGACACATGGCCTTAGGCACGAGTCAGGGTTTCCTAAATTTCCCAAAATAAAATATTTAGGTGGAGACTCTGAAATCTGGCAAAGCAGTCCATGTTTGGCGCTTTTTGATTAAAATCGATTTCCCAAAACGATTTGCTGGATTTGGACTCTTTGGTGATTTCTCAGTCTTACATTGCACTTTGTGAGATTGGATTCAGAACCGTGACAGGAGTCCGAACTGTAGTAGCTAGAACCACAATTCGCGCCCTCGTGCGCAGAGCGGAGTTCGGGCGGTCTACATTTAGTTCTATGGATATAAATATGATGGTAGCATCAAACGATCCACAGGGAAAAGTTGTTACTAATGGTCTATAGATGCAAAAGTAATTGTGGGGAATTTCATTAAAAGTAATAGTAGTCAAAAAACTATGAATTGGTGGGTGAATGTAAATCATATAACTTTAAATTGTTTGAGGTTTATGTGTCATGCATATTCACAACTACAAGTACTTGAAGAAATTGTTCATACATCGAATGAAGAAATTGAAATTAATATCTGAATGGCTAGCAGATGGGAACGATTATGACCAAATGATGTTAAAAAACTATTCCATTTTGAACTCAAAATTATATACATAATGAAAATTACAAAAGGAATAGAGAGGAGGAGCGAAAAGGGGGCCTTGTAATTACTGGGGTGGAAATGTTAGGGATATCATTATCTAATATCAACCATGTGCATCCAATTCAATTCAAGTTAAATTCGATAATATGTTCCAAAAGCCTCTCTTGCCTTTAACCAAAGCCCAAGTTTTTTTTTTCTCTGTTTGTGTTTTCTATGATTATTATTTAGTACTTTTCTAAAGTTTTTAAGTTCCATGCAAATGACTTTTTTTTTTCTTTTCGTATTCATATTGCAAAAGCTTGGAGCATTCTTTGTATGACATAATTAGTATGAAATCCTGTAGGCTTCAAAAACTTGAGAAAAAGGCAAGTTGGGTTCCATGTGAGCAGAACTCATAGGCATGTTCTTTCCAACAAAACAATCACCTTACCAAATAAAATTATAATAATTTTAACAACAATTAAAATAAACAATATTTTTTTAGGAAGGTAGGTCCGCAGATAATGTGGCCTGTAGTATATGCTTCTCAAATTCATTGTACTATGCTGAAAATTATTATGCTGCTGCATATGGAGAGGTTATAGTATCTTCGACTATGCTCAAATATTATTGTGTGGCCGCACATGATGGTTGACTAAGAAATGCAAAACAAATGTGTAAAGATGTTCTTTTTCCCGTAATTTGATCACAAATCTATGGAACACACCAAAAGATTTTATCAACAAAATAATTTGCAGAGTCTTAAAAACTAGTGTTGGACTCATGCAATGCATTGGATAATTAATTTTAAGCAGACATTTCTTGCTAAATATATATTATAATACATTTAAACCACTACGTGACAAATTTATTTTGTAATTCCAACAAACACACTATTCAATCAATTAAACAAACACATAAAGTGCACAGTTAAGACTAGTACCAGTAACCCAAGAAACCCACATTGAGGACGACTATATCATACTTACATTTGAGCAGAAATGGAGAGAAAAATTAGGGCAAAGATGAACTGTCCATCTTCTGATTTCGTTTCTGACGTGTAAATGTGCCTCGCCGCCTGGTCTTTCTCATCGCAATATGCCCGTTAAAGATCGCCATTCTGACGAGTCCAACACGAGTGTAGGGTCTGGATTTGAACATATGGCTTGTGGAGGGATTGGAGAAGATCGAAGGTAGGGTTAGGGTTTTGGATTTGACGACGAGAGTGGAGAAGACCAAGTAGACGACCAGTGAAGAGAATAGGAGAAGAGAGAGAAGGCGATGAGGGAGGAGGTGTGGCGGCGACAGTGGTGGTCGCCGGTGGCGGCACTAGATGTGACAACATAGGAGGCGGAAGAGATAAAAGAGAGAGGAGAGTGAGAGGGAGTGTTAGGTTATGGATTGAGGATTTGAGATCGTCAGAACCGAGGGGGGGAATTCATGCTGGAAAACGAAAGAAATTTATTTATTTTTTGTTATTTTTTTTGTAGTTAATGATTTTTTTTTTTCTGATTTTTAAATTTTTTTTAGGTTACTAAGGTTGAAAATTTATTTGTTTCATTTTTATTTTACTAAAAAATTTTTATTATTTTTTTTATTTGGCAGAAGTAGGAGTAATATTTTATTGAAAAATATTTTCTATTAAAATAAAGTTAATTTTTTGTGGTCAATGGAAAAAAAATTTTGCAGCCCATTTTTTTTGGTTACTATAAATCATGAACTAATTTTTTGTAGTAGAGGAGAGGGTGCGGTAGTAGTGGTGAAGGTGGTGGATAAGAGGTAATGACGAAGATTAGTGGTGAAGTTGTGGTAGTGGTAGAGGAGACGGAGTGGCGGTGGTGGAGGAGAGGTAATGGTAGTAGTAGTGGCAGTAGTGGTAGCGGTGGTAATGGAGTGGTGGTGATGGTGGTAGTAATGGTAGTCGTAGAGGTGGAGTGGCAACAGTGGTAGCAGTGGTGGTAGTGGAATGACATTTGCAGTAATAGTGAAGGTGGTAGAGGAGATGTGTGGTGAGAGAGAGAGATGAGTGAGAGACAGATAGAGAAAAGAGACAGAGAGAGAGAGAGACAAAGTGATAAGCGAGAGAGAGAGAGAGACAAAGTGGTCGCTAAAAGTGCATTTTCTTGTAACGGATTGATAAGTCCAAAGGGAGCTTGGTAAGTAGAAAAGAGAGGAGAGAGAAAGTGAGCAAGGCGAACACAAAAACGTATATTTGCAATTGATCAAAGTAACATAAATGTGAAGTACCAACACAAAATACTCTTCGAATTATCAAATCTGGAAATTAACATATGCCTAGAACGAAATATGGTGGCTAAGAGAGAGAGGAATATATTAGGGCATGATGGCAGGAAGCGGGAGAGGATGAAGAGGGACAACAAAAGCAATGGAAAGCAGGCTTACCGATAGGATTAACTGGTGGTAGCGATGGGTCGTGCGAATGTGGGGACTGTGGCGACAGAGGGGGTTCCGCTGTATTCAGAGAGACGGTGCCAACGGTGGCATGGTGCTATAGTGATTACAGGGCAGTGAAGGTGTGTGAGGTAGAGATTGCTAAGAGAGGGAGTCGATTTGTGAGAAATTAGGGCAAATAATAAGATCTAGAGAAAGAAACAGAAATCAACTTACCTGGTCATAATGAAATACTCTAAGTTCGTGAATTGGTGGTGTTGACTTTGGATTTCGGGTGGTACAACAGTGGAATGGGAGCAACAAAATCGTCCATGAGGGAGGAAGAATGAGAAGAAGTAGTCATGTGAGAGAGAGGAAGAGAAAGAGACATGAGAAATGTAGAAGGGATTATGGGCAAAACTTGGAGGGTCCTAAATTTTTAGAGGGAATTTCAAATTAACATAAAATTTTGGTAATTACACACATTATACGATTAATTAGACAACAAATTAATTAAGAAAATTAAATTATCGTTAGCTAATTTAAATGATAGTGACAATCACTTGTTTTCCAATGAATCCATTGATGACGTCTCTTTTTAACTCATAAGTTTTCCATTTATTCGCTAGTTCATCTTTGCCTTTAATTTTGTAATTTTTATTTCTTTAGTAGAAATTTCACTTTTTTAATAATTTCACCTAAATATTAAGGTTAAATTTCACTACTTGAAATGATGGTATGCTTTATGATAACAATGACAAGGATAATAAAGGTGGTGGTAATAAAAATGGTGGCTTCATAATGGTAGTGGTGGTGGTGCTGACAGTGACGGTGATAATGGTTGCATCAATATTAATGATGATTGTAGCAATTGTGAGGTTATAATGATGTATGTTGATGCTTGTGTATAAATATTTACAGAGTCAATTAGCATTAAATAATTATGTAATTTTATGTGAAAAATTCTTCATAATTTAAATGACTTTTATCCTACAAACTCAAACCCAATTATAATTGGATTCAAATGAATTGGACAAATGGTACTGCCTCTTACACCAACACCGCAAAATTATGATAATAAATTTTAAATAATATATACTTTGCAAAAAATATAAAATTATCATTTAGAATTATCTTCACACTATGAAGCATGGGTATAAAAATTATCATTTAGAAATATCTTGACACTATGAATTATCTTCAAACTAGTTACACACTATAAGAAATTGCACATTTGAAAACTAAATTTTTAATCGTTAAAAATCATTTTTAGTCGATGAATGTAATTCCCAATTAAATTATTTAGTTACCCAATTGGTCGTTGACTAATTGTCGGGAAAAGTATTGGCGACTAAAATTGTTTTAGTAGCCAAAGAATACCATTCGTCGACTAATAATTTAGTCGCCATAATTTTTTTTATAAATTTATTTTGAACTTTTATCAACTAAATTTTTAGTCGTAGATAAATTTTATCACTACTATGTTTTATTTAGTGATTAAAATATATAGTCGCCAATTCTTTTTTCATTATCAGCGACAAATTAATTTTGTAGCCAAACATCTAATTGACTCCTTTGGCTTGCAACAAAATTTTTTTGTAGGCAAAAGATTGGAGCTTTTTTGGTGACTAAATGTTTAGCCGTAAAAAATATCGGCAACTTTTTTGACGACAAAATTTTTAGTAGGCAAAAACTTCAAATTTTTTGAGCTACTAAATATTTAGTCACCAAATAAAATTTATTTTTCATCTTCTTTTTTTTTTTTTTACTACAAATTATTTAGACACCAAAATATTTTCTTTCTTTTGACTACCAAATATTTAATCGTGAAAAAGCCTTTATTTCCTTTTGGCTACGAATTGGTTAGTCGCCAACAACTTCACTTCTTTTTAGCTACTAAATGTTTAATCGTCAAAAACTTTCTTTAGTTTTTATTTTTATTTTTATACATATATATATTTATTTCGCCACAACCTATATTTATTCTGTGCAACCTGTACCTTGTATATAAAGAAAATAATAACAATCAACGAAAATTTAACTTTTAACGTCAAATTCGAAATATAATAGAAATTCCATACGAATCAAGCATTATCCAACCTAAAATAATAATTCTATACAAAACAGAGGATTATACAAAAATCATGTCTGCCGTACAAAAAAAAAGAAATATCCACAATACCATGTCAAATGGTAATATATGCCATGCCAAAAGTAATATGTTATATGCCAAAAACAATTTGTACCATGCCAATAGTTATCTGTATGAACAATAGTAATCCAAAAAAAAAAAAAAAAAAAAAAAAAAAAAAAAACCTCCACACAAGGACAACATAATAAAAACGGAATTAATAAAAAAAAATGTCCTCCACACAAAAATAAAGAATATCCACTTTCCACGCCAAAAACCATCTGTAAAAATAAAATTCACATCTACATCAAAATACATACATCCACATCTATTAATTCAATTCCTCTGTACAAATTATTAATATTTTCTAAAATATAATCATCCACATCTACATCAAAATTCCACATTCAAAAATCATATATCGAGGCACTGAACCGGACAACTCAGATCATTGTCACCACACATGAACACATACAGGCACCTCTATATTTAGCAACGACAGAGGGTCAATTCTCGTGCCATAGAATGAAACCCCAATGCCAAAAACAGGCCAACCCTCGCTCCTGGGCGTGAGGCATCTATTACTCGGCCACCTCCAAAGCAGAATCCGATGATACCCAAGCTTCTTTGAGATTCCTGCAGCTACAAACTCATCCATCATCCATTTTTTAGAGGTTGTAATGTCTTTGCAATCCTTTTCGGTGTTGTGTTGTGCAGCCATT
>NW_021026975.1:227473-250586 GCF_004153795.1 Camellia sinensis
ACATTCAAATCATAATTATTTCACTTTTTTTCTTATAAAAATCAAAAAAATTAAAAAGTTAACCAAAACAAACTTTTGAGTCTCAAGCTAAAAAAATCTCAACTCAAAAAAATCAATTAAATTTTTTTTTGCCAAATGACACCATATTTATTAATTTTAAAGAATGTTGGAGAACAGTTTGTATCATTCAAAATCTCACGTTGTGTTTGGTTTAGCTTTGAAATCAGTTTTGGGGGTTTAAGAAGAGTTTTAAAAATTAAAAATTGTTTAGTTATGAGTTTTGAAAATAATCTTTAGAAAATTAAATTCAAAACTTATTTGGTTATGAGTTTTTAAAACTAGTTTTTGAGTTTTTTTGGGTCTTGTTTTTTTTGTCTTTTGGTCAAAAAGGTTGATTCCATATTATAGTCAATTTTTTTTTTACTTCTTTCATATACCTAATCTAAGTTTACTTTTTAGATGCATCTAATCTAATTTATAGGACAAAGTTTCACTCCATATTTTATATGTTTTTATAGGGAGGCTAGAGGCGGACACACTTTTTTTGTTGTTTTATTTTTGATGTATTACATGTAAATTCAAGCCAAGGGCTTAATGTGTAAATGAGTTAGTACTCTTTTGTTGTAACCAAGTGTTAACTTGGAAAGCTGTAAGCCTTTAGGGCATTTGCTTTTGTTGTTAACATGTAATACTTTTGGTAATGGAACTCTGATGAATAGAAGAAAGTGGAACTTTTATATATCAATGCATGTCTCTATTGATGGGTTTAATGTTATTATTTTGAGGGCATGACACAAACAAAGGACAACATAATAACGGATTATAAAAAAAACAATGTCCTTCATACAAAAATAAAGAATATCCACTTTTCCACGCCAAAAACATCTGTAAAAATAAAATTCACATCTATATCAAAATACAATACATCCATATTTATTAATTCATTCCCTATACAAATTATTAATATTTTCTAAAATACAATACATCCACATCTACATCAAAATTCACATTCAAAAAATCATATACCGAGGCACTAACCGGACAACTCGGATCATTGTCACCTACAATGAACAATATAGGCACCTCTATATTGGCAACGACAGATGGGTCAATTCTTGTGCCATAGAATGAAACCCCAATGCCAAAACAGGCACCCCCGTCCTGGGCGAGTGCATCTATTACTCGGCCACCTCCAAAGCAGAATCCGATGATACCAAGCTTCTTTTAGATTCTTGCAGCTACAAACTCATCCATCATCCATTTTTTAGAGGTTGTAATGTCTTTTGCAATCCTTTCTGGGGTTTGTTGTGCTAGCCATTCTTCAAATAAGGTCTTTGGTCTGTCCTTTGCCCATGGATCCCCATGAAACAAGTCCGGTACGAGTACACTAACAATATTTATTTCAAGAAAAACACCGGTAAAAATTATATAAAGGATCATTTTAAGAATCGTTAACAATACTGACAAAGATATGGAAAGACAAGACAACATGGATATCAATGCATAGACCAGCAGCATTAGATACAGAATGCTCAAGTTTGTTCAGGTGCCAAAGGCATAAAACCGTAAATGAAGCCATTTTAAAAATTTATTTGAAATATATTTTTCTTTTATGTTGAAATGCAAAACAAGTTTGTTTAGGTGCCACAGGCATAAAAAACTATAATGACGCATTTTAAAATTTTATTTGAAATATATTTTTCTTTTATGTTGAAATGCAAAATTACTAATTACATTCAAGTTTAAAACTTTCAATTCCCAAAACGAATTGAAACCAACAGTGTAATATTTTTTAAAAAAATTCGAGATTAAGATAGCTCTCCCTACTTTTTTAATTGCTAGTGTGATCACAAATGGAAAATCTTATTTGCCTAGCACTGAGGCCACTCTTGACTAGATACATGTATGCCCTATTCCCAGTGTATCAAACATCATCTAATACAAGTGTCTTTGGTAGTTGTAGTGTAGTACAAATGTATTTTCACACATGATGTCTAAAAATCAGGAAACATACTTGTAACTGTTGCAGGCAACACGATATGCGAAATCTCTAGTGGATGAATCCTCAAATCCTAAGATATCGGACAAGAGCAAGATGCCGGTTCCATTGTTGTTCTTCACTGCCGTGAAACGATAAGCAAGGATACTGTCATCTCCCTCCCCTATCGAAATGTCAACTCCATTGACTAGCTCACAAGCCTCGTCATATATACCGTCTTCAACTTCCACTAGGCTGCAAGATACTTTATAAGCCATAGATTTTATAGAATATAACGAGGGCAGGCGAGGATTTGAAATTACAGATTCTCTGCATAATAACTGAAGCCCTAATACTCAAAATTTCCAATTATGAATAACAACTTTTTAGCACTATAACATATAAAAGGCAGAAAGAAGACATTTGCTTTAAATGAAATACTCTTATGTGCTCTACTTCAAGCATAAAATGCAAATCCAAAATATGCATATTTGACTAGACCAATTATGAATAAGATATATAAATATTCCATTTTACAGCCAAAAAATGACAGTGACAAGTAAACAACATATGATTGGCACTCCTATTGTTTTCTTCTGTAAATTGTAGAACTAGTTTCCTCTACTTGTTTACAAGTGATCTAGGTATGGCTATAAGAAGAAAAAGTTCACTTGGGTTCGAATGATAACAAATTAAATTGATAAATATACCAAATTATCACATCACACAATTTACATGTTGAAGCATCATTTATTCTGCAAGCAACGTGTCACTGGGATGGGATGGGAAGTGTTGCAGTTACCATTTAAGAAATGCATTTGGGGGTCAACCTTGGTCATGGAAACTCTCTCTTTATACATCAATTTTTCTCACCATATCATGCCAAGCAAAATATACCCAAATTAAAACCATCAAAGGTCGTATACCAGAAACTGTATGAGGCCATTCACCCTATATATGAGTATGATGAATAAGACATGGCAAAGGATTTCAATGGTTAACTGAATGTAAACCATGGTTGCCTATTTTTACCTAATTAAGTGAAGGTTAAGGTCACAAATCATAATTTTGTAAGTTTCAAAATCAAGAATAGACCATTTTACATTTCTAAAGATCAACAACATAAAGCATCCATCCAACCAAAAACTCAAATATGGGAGCTCTTACTATTAAGATGGTGGTCTAAATAGAGAATTTGTTCCCCACAAATCCTTTTGCTTGGAATCCTTGATGTCCATTTTGCAAATGACGCTAATAACGGTGCCACATGTAACGTAAGCTTCAAATTTCCAAATGTGTTGACATTGAAACTTCTATGGATCTTTTAGAACACCCAAATGTCATTCTATTTTCCTTGTACACGAATGTGCTTAAATTATCAAAATTACCACTTAAAACTTTATTCACATACAGAAGCTACATTTCACACACACCAACCATGAACAAATTAGGTGGAGGGGGCAGGGGGAGGTGCTATGGCAGAAGGGTCGATAAACATGACAACAATACCAGATACATCTACCTTGCTTACTAATGATTCTAATCTGGTTCATTCCTCAGCCCACAACCACATCACATCCCCAACCCTTGCCCAAATCTTGACTCATACATAAATTTGAGTAAACAGCCACTAAAACCCCCTTCACTCCTTTACTCAAACCTATACCAACTTGAGTTTCACTCAAATTTTGACTCAAATCAAGGGAGACTCATTTCCATTACTCAAATTTATATCCAATCAAAACTTGACACATAGGTGCATTTACCCAAATTTTCCAAATTCTTCTTTACTCTGACTCCTGGCATCCACTCAAAACTTAACACTAGGTAATTTTACTAAAATTTGATTTTATCAATTAGAGTGTTTCATATCAAATGAAGCCTTTTACACAAACTTCTAGTCAATTTATTTATGCTTATTTTTATCTTTATTGATTTTATTTTTTTTTGCTAATTACAGAGTAATTCTTTAAAACAAAAATGAAAAAAAAGAAAAAAAACAAAAGGTGTAATATCATTTAATTAATTCAAGATTCACAACTGAATCAACCCAAACTATAAGAACCAGATCAGTACTATAATAAGCACGAATCTCAACAACCCATTAATATTTCTTCAAAAATCTGAACAATCAATAAAAAAAACAATTTTAATAATAATAAAAAAAGCAACGGAAACAAGAGAAGCAAAAGTTGAAAACAAGTGAGGGTGGTGATGGTTGAGCTGCCTTCCAAGTAAGATTGGAGCCGAAAACAAGGGTAATGATGCCAACCCCATACCCATATCCCTCTACTCTTTTACTCTAAAAATGGTTGCAAAATTCAACTGCAGAATGGAAAAAACGAAGAAGCGGAAGATGATGTTGAATCATCATCCATTACAAATATGTAACGGATATTTATTGTGGTTCTTTTTCAAGGATTTAAATCAATCAAATTTAGGCCTCAAAATCATATTCCCCCAAATCACCCCCATTATGTGGTTGGAGGCCCTAGTTGGTCATGGGTTAACCCGACCCGCTTACTATTTTTGTCTTATTTTTATTTATTTAGAAACTCTCAATTTTAGTTTTAAAAAGTCAAAAAAATCACTAAAAAAAAATCAACTACTCTCTTTATTTATTTATTTATTGTATGTTTTTCTATAAAAAGTATAAAAAAAAAACACCAAAAAAGTAAATTTCGAAAACAAATCTTAATTTTTTCTAGTATACTAAAGAATAAAAAAATTATACAAATGCCTAGTTGTTGGAAATAAAAATGACATGTGAATTTTGTCATAAAATAGTATTTGTAAATATTTCATTTTGACTAGTATAATACTTGTCCCATCACCAGATCATTGCCCTACGATAATCATATAATAGTCATAATTTTGAAGAATTTCTCGAAAGGAAACTAAAATGTCATGTTTAATGGAAACATAATAATGCTTAGATATGGTGATGGCTCCAATTTTCATCACAAGACCCATTTGCAACCATGAATATAGGAAGCCATTAATTCCATAGAGTGCCTAAACTAACTTAAGAATATACATCATTCTATCCATCAAAGAGCAATTATATTGACCCAACTGCATGGAATTACAGAGACAACTAATAATCTCTGCTTTCTAAAGAACTCAATTGGAGGAAAACAGTCAGTTAACAATGTATCTTCCCAATTGCTTAGGTTTTCTTCATTAATTACACAAGTCAAGAAACGATGGATCTTGATACCTGCTTCTGTGGGAAAAGAAGTAGCATTTAAAACAAAAATTTCCCAAATACAAAGGTTCTTGGCCAATATTCACCAAGTGACAGCAGGTTTCCATCTCTTCTCAATAAATAACAAGGCTACTTGCTCTCAATTTCAGATGTGGAAACTCGCTACTGAGGAAGAAAACTGAATATTGTGACTTGTGAGTAACATAGTAAGAGGAAAATGGATTTCCTTGCAATTAAACAAGTATTTTCTCTTCTAAAGATGAACCATGAAAGTACTGTCAAGCATTAAATATGATTGCAGAAGATCAGACATCAGCCAATTTCAAAAATGATTTTCTCACCAATCCATGCAGGAGAAAATAAAAAGAAAATAAACAGAAAGAAGTAACAACAAAAATGGCAACGAAACCTATGGCCTGTCTAACTATGGATTTGCTATCCTCACAATATGCATAAAATTCAGCTAAAAAGAGGTGACCCATTGCACAAGTTTCACACTATAGCGAGGTCTAGGGTGGGCAAGAAAAACACAGCCTTACCCTCATTTCTAGAGAGGAGGTTTCCGTAACTTGAACTTGTGCCACCAAGGACACTAATGACAAAGCCTATAGTTAAGCATCTGATAGTTAAGCATGGGTAAATACAAAATAAGGTCATTGAAAGATATAACAAAGCAATTTCCTCATACACTAACAGTAGTGATAATGGACAAACATATAAGTTAGATATGAGAACCATATAGTAACTTTTTCCCATAGAACTGGAAATACTTTACATAGCATTATTATGCCTGGACTTTGAGTAGTCTGACATATTACCATGATTTAGAGGCATTACTGACGTAATATATAGAAGAATGAGATAAAATATGAGATGAAAAGTTCACAGACATGCAGATGAGATCAAAAATATCATCCTACTGAATTCCCATAAACGAAAGAGGCAAAGCAAATACCAAAGTTAAAGCAGATATGCCATCTAAAGGCACCACGAAAGTTGTCCAAATAAGCCTAATGTCGCCTGTCCACAAGAGGATAATAAAATCATGAGTAGAAATACTGATATAGCGTATAATAGAGGATTCATATATCTCACAAGAATCAAAGCAACTAGTCATGAACATAATATAACTCACCCAAAATTGGACCATCGATACCCCTCATAGACATAGTTACATATAAGAACATATATGTTGAAAACCCAGAGTATAAATGGAAAATACTTTCTGTGTCCAAATATCTGCAGAAACGAAAATCTGATAAAATATGACAACAATTAGAAACATTACTTGATGGTGCTGATATTGATGCTACCAAATTCAATCCAAAGAATACATTATAATTTAAATTTTTAAAATGAAATAAAAGGAGTATTATATAATTTTAACATCTCCACAAATTCAATGATTGTGCAACCTGTCACTGTACCTTAATGTCCAATAGAAAATTTTGAATTTAGCAAAGCTTGAAAATAAAATTTAACATATCCAAAAAAGCAATTATACCAATTATTATTTGTTTATGAGTAATGCTACAATGACAATTTATTTCTACCATCATATCTTACCATATAATGTGTCAGTCTAGCTGTCAGCATTGCATTGGAGATATACGCAAGTCGTGGGTCCCATTAAACCAGTATTGTGTTGACAAGATGGTAAGAATAATATGGTATATAAATGTGGGAAGTGTAGCAATATTGTTTGTTATAATATTTACACTAACAGTTTATCATTCTGTCTGTATCTCTTCTGAAAGACCATATAGGAATTTTCTATATTTCACTGCCATTTCCATACATTCAAAACTTTTTCAACGTTAATAGTTCCATAAATCTTACTATGCCAGTTTGCGGCCTATTTTTACTACTTACTCATTTTTGGTCTATGTAAATCAGAGATAGTCTCCATAAATCATATGGTGTGCTAACGATTTGTAACAATAAGCGCATGTGGCATTCAACATGAAGTTCTGAACTACAATTTGAAGTCCTTCTAGAAAAACCAAGCTTTAAGTAGTATCTTAACATTACAATGAGTTCATATCATTTAGATTTAGAATTGTCTTCCTATTTGAATTTTTTTGTATAAAATTTATGAAAATGGGAGCTGGGACGTAATTTTAGAAGTTAGGTGCCTTATACTGTAACGCCCTCAAAATAATACATAAAACCCATCACTTTAGACATGCATTGATATAAAAGAAACCAACCATTTCTATTCATCAGAGTAGTTCTTACAACAGTATTACATGTTAACAACAAAAGCAAATGCCCTAAGGGCTTACAGCTTTCCAAGTCAACACCTGGTTACACAAAAGAAGAGTACTAACTCTATACAAGATAAGCCCTTGGCTTGATATACATGTAATACAAGCAAAATAAACAAAAAGAGTCTTCAACTCTTATCATCATGCAAGCTATGTCCTTGGAGGTGGCATACTACCTGTACCTGAAAATAATGTCCCATATAGGGTGAGCCAACGCCCAGTAGAGATATGCTAAACACAATATGAGCAATAACTAAGACATTAACAATTGATAAATGTTCAAGTTCCATAAATCAATTCATAACCCATTTCCATTTTGTGACCACTGTGTTCATGTTTCATTTCATTTTCCATTCCTTATTAGTTTCACAATTTACATCAACAGCTCAGAACCTGGCCAACCACTTATATGAGACAGAGACTCATATTAAACGTTTCCCATTTTACAATAGATAAACATACTAGTTATATCAACATCTCAACAGATAAGCATACAAGCTGTATCTACATTTCAACAGATAAGCATATTAGCTATATCAACACTTCCAAAGATAAGCATATGAGCTGTATCAACACTTCCAAAGATAAGCATATGAGCTATATCAACACGTTAACTGACAAGCGTATGAGCTATATCAGTGGAGTCCATCCCCTATCTCCTCCCAAACAACATCCAGTTTAGAGGTCCATCCCCTATCTTCCCCTAAACCGTGGAGTACATCTCCTATCTCCTCCCCCACACACAAAGTATATACACATAGGTCATATACACAATCAATCAATACATAACGTTAATGTATTCTATCAACCGTCATACTCTATGACTATCCACTTGATTAGTTTTAGTTTGCCTAATCATCATGCATTGTTTACAAAAATCAAAACTACCCTCCACCGGTAGCCCAAGCAATTATTTCTAAACAGGTAATAAAAGCTCCAACAGATAAAATATCAATATTTTCAAAAGTGAGCAATTAATAAAACCAACTCCACTGTTCTACTATATAATGAGCCAATTTCATTATTTCCAACTCAATTCCATATAACCACAATTTTTCTCAAATTAATTATACCAATTAATTTGTATAACAAATTAGGATTTTCTACCCCTCTTTCCAATAATGACCTAATGGTCCATATATCAACAACCAACATCAATACCATTATTTTGAAACCCAAATTACACATTTTAGAATCAAAATAACAAAACCCTCTTTTAACATTTTGAAACCCTAAGTCCCAAAATTTACCCAACTTCAACACTTTATCAAAACAACCAAAAATCTATGTCAAAGTCCATAAGAGTGAGTAGGAATCCCTACCTCAAAAGATGACACCCAACGAAGGAGATTGAGAAACTCAACGTGCTCCAAAACTCAATATTCTCGGATCAAAACGTAGCCCTCAACGATCAACACAACTTTAATAAAGGGCAAAGGTGAGGAAATCACTCCTACTAGATCAAACCCTCTAGAGAAGGGAGTTTCTAGAGGGAGGAGCTCTCAAAATAACTTTTTAGAAAGTAAGAGAGAGAGAGAGAATGTAGAAAGTGATTTTAAAATGCCCAGCTGCCAACTGATATACGACATTCCCGCTCGAGTGGAAAACACAACACTCGAGCGTCAAGAACAAAAAATTAGTTCCGCTCGAGCGCAATTAATCCCGCTCGAGCGCCAAGACACGAGAATAAAGTACATTCGCTCGAGAGCGAAAACCAGTTTGCTCGAGCATAGATTTCTCCCTCCCAGAACTTTCACAGACAAATCACTACCCACTCGAGCGTCAACCCACCCGCTCGAGCGCAACCGCTCGAGCGTAAAGAAACCCGCTCGAGCGTGAAAAACATGCTTGCAGAAGTTTTACAGAGCACAAAAAATACTGGGAGTGTGCAATCTCCGCTCGAGCGCAAGAAGACCCGCTCGAGCGGACCTCCTAAAAACTAGGCAACAAAGAATTGAAACCAAAGCCTAACCAACCTGTAACAATTCTGCCCAATACATCCTAAAACTCAATCAAGCGGAATCAAAGGATGACAACAAGGTATACGACCACCAACTTCACGGAACCCAAGTCCGGAAAACAATAAATACAGAAAGGTAAAATCGGAATCGCTATAATTGCTATAACAATTCTGCCCATTTGATAGCTCCTCATTTCTGTAGCAATAAGGCATATAGGTTTAGGGTTAGGAAATAAGTCTATATAAAGGCTTAAACAAAAAAATGTTAAAAGGGATGATGACATTGGAGTTCATTAAACTGTCAAAGATTCTTTTATCTCCAGCATCTCCTTTTTCTATCTCACATAATGATGCATGGAAGTCACTTTTGCACCCTTCTTGGAACTCTTTTTGGCCTTACTCAATTTCCTCTTTCTCCCTCTTAATTCCTTCTCCTTCTCTGTCAGTTCTCTTAAAGTTTACAACCCCGAGCGAGGTTTAATTCATTTAGCTAAATAAAAGTTTCAATTGACAATTCATTTCTTGTCAATTCCAACTTCCAAGTAGTCCAACTTTACAAAAGGTAATAAATTTTGTACACATTGCAAGCAAATCCAAGCATCAATTATTAGTAATGACATGTGAATATCTTGTACATAGTCTAAAAATGATCAATTATAGAGATCCTTAATTTTTACCCAAAAAGAAAAAAAAAATGTTTCAACCACCAACACTGGCAGAGGAGAGAAGAGGAGAAACTAATTTGAATTCGCAGAAGGAGCTGACTTTTGAGAAACTAATCATATCACGGCTTAGTGAAAACAAATACCCAAAAATATACAAGGATAATCAAGAGAAGGAACCAAAAAAACTGCAGAATTGAACAATCCCAATAGATTAAATGATGAAATCGAAAGTTCATGTAATCATAAATACCAAAGAAATCAATCAATTTGAAAGGTAAGAATTGACTTACATGTATATCTCAAAAGGAAAAAAGAAAAAATTGAGGAAAACATACTTGAAGCAGTCTCCATGGTTTACCTTGAAGTTGTGAAACCCTAGAGAAAGAGAGATGAATAATTTAGGCAATAACAGAGGGAAGAGAAACCTGAGAGAGAAACACGAACAGAGACAGAGAGAGACGTAGGAGAAGAGAGAGAGAGAGAGAGAGAGAGAGAGAGAGAGAGAGAGAGAGGATTGTAGGGATGAGTTTTTGTTATGGATAATAGAGAACTATAAAATATATGTGGGCCGTGATCCAAGTGGGAAGTCGCTGCCGCTGCTGCTACAAGCAGTCCGTGAGGGTAATGCGAAAGCGCGAGAGAGAAAGAGCGAGAGAGAGAGAGAGAGACAGAGAGAGAGATTGTTAGGGTCTGTGTGAGCGAGCATGAGAGGAAAGAAGAAGAGAGGAGAGGAGGGTTACCTGGAACTCTTCCCACACTGGAGGTATTGGGGATGCAAGAGAGAGAGACGATTGGGAGCAAGAGAGAGTAACAGTGACGATTGGGAGAAGATTTGATGAGATGTGGAATACATTGTATTTATCAAAATTTTTGGAATTTCATTGTTTAAATATCTGTTTAGAAATATCTGTATAATACAATCTTCTCATGACATCCCCAGAGTGGTTCACGGGCTGTTTCACATTTTCACTCCAGAACGCCCTTTTCGACAAAGTTTAAGGCGTATTTTACTAACTTCCAACCTATATGTCCTAATTGCATGCCGTCTGTCCCCATGGGCATATTTTATTGTATAATCCAACCTTAACAAAGTAAAAATATGAAATTGTATTACAAAAAATGGATGATAATTATTGAAATTATATTTGTCGCCCATTATTTTAAAACAAATATGATTCGAACATATAGCTACCGATGTCCAATCATCTTGATTCTTGCATGAATATTCTACTCAACAAGTCTAAAGTATTGTCTCTAAATAATGAAAAGAAATTTAAATAAGCATAAAATATCACCATTGTTAACAAAAATAGACAAAATAGAAAATATTCAAAAGAGAAAACAAAAAAAGAATATACTTCTAGAGAACCTTATAAATTCCAACAACATTGTTAACAAAAATAGACAAAATAAAACATATTCAAAAGAGAAAACAAAAAAAGAATATACTTCTAGAGAACCTTACAAATTCCGACAATTATAGGGGGAACAACATGTACTGCGTTAGGTGAAGCATTTTATAGAATACAAAGTGTACATATTACATTTAGACACGCACATAACCCCCCCCAAAAAATTTGATTATACCCAAATAAATAAAATATGTTGAATCAAATTCTCAAATAGTGGATTTAAAGAGGAAATGGAAGAGAAAAGGAGCCAAACCACAAACCATTATATTTGCTTTGAGAGAAGTGTGTACAAAGTGTCTACGTGTAGAGGTCGTAAGACAAAGCTCTAAGTTGCGAATGCAGTGAACACTACAATTAAGAACGAGAACAAAAATGGAAAAACCCACTATGAAATTTGGGACCTTACGTAGCATAATTGAGAAGAAAAAAAAAATTGAAACTCATTATCAAGTAACCATGAAGATTATAAATTAATCGAGAAAATGTATAGGCACTCTATAAAGAAACCATTGAGACTCAATAAAGAAAACATATTGTAACTCAATAAAGAAACCATTGACACTCTAAAGAGACAACTCATTTAGGTGCATTAACACTAGCCACCGAATTCAACGACCCTCAAAACCCTATAATATCTTTCACAAACCCTAATTAGTATATCAAAACCACAAAAATAAAATAAAAAATATAAATAATTCATTTAGCAATTGATTGTTGGTTCATAAAAAGACAGAGAATTTAGTAAAAGGACTTGATCATACATTCAACAATGAAAAATAATCAACAATTAAATGCACACCTAGTAATATCTATCATGTACAAATTAATGTGCCTTCTCAACAAACTTGGAGAAAGTGAGTATAATATGTGAGAGAGAAAAGGTTCCATGTAGGAGGTCAATAACCCATTCCAACTATTTCTAGCCTTAAAAAAAAAAATATTGGATCAAACTCATCAAGATGAAGAATAATTAAAAGGTAAAACAAATGACAGTTGAAAGAAAAAAAAAGTTATTAAAAAAAAAAAATTATGCAAGGTTCCATGAGAATTAACAAAGTTGCATTTTTGTAACATCGGTGACAAGAAACTTCATGTCTTTTACCGAAGAAAAAAACTACTTGAGCAAAGGGCATAATTCATACAAATATAGATCACACTAAAACTATTAAGCATAACAAACATTTTGTTCTGGGAGATGATTTCATTTTTATTGAGTTCTTGATATATTTATTTGCCGACCCCATTTGATGGGACTTAAGGCTTAGTTTGGTTTGGTTTGGTCTGGATATATTTATTTCATTTTCTAGACTTGTTCGGTAAATCAGTTTTCTATTCAAGAATGAGCTACTAACTAGCCGCCATGGGTAGACTGCATATAAAAAAGAAGTTATTTGCAAAAAAGTGTGAAAAATTATGAGAATCAACAAAGTTGCATATAGAAACTTGGGTCAACAAAACCTGAATCCCATATATTAAACTCATATATACCTGCCACATTGCAAGACAAATTGTCAATTTAATTCTTCAACATATCCAATCAACTAAGAGTTACAATCCACAATGATAGTTATACCTGCCACACTACAAGAGAAATTGTCAATTTAATTCTTCAGCATGTCTAATCAACTAAGAGTTACAATCCACAATGACAATTACTTTAGTGAGGATCAAAACCTAAGCAAGGGCCCCTGATATTTGATAATATTTCCAAGTTAATATGAACAATATAGAAAAATCTACCTGAAATCCAAAAATTATAGAAGCCAAAAGCTTACTAATTCAACAAGGACAATAAATTGGTAGACCGTGGAATTAAGATACACGGGCAACAGATTAAAAGATCTCAATTCAAGTAATGCTGAACAACACAATGATCTTACTTTTTCTACACATAGAATATATCATTCACTTTCCACACGTTCTATTTGTTAAATTCAACAATGGTCATGAACTAAACTAAATTTTAACCAAATCACCATAACATGCAAAACCTATAAATATTAAAATCATATATTTTTCAAAAAATACATTAAACCCATTATCACCAAATAGAGAAGAATATAGCTAATTAAACCTATTAAGGAAGAATTGACAATGTCCTTCCAAACACAAACAATTACCCACCCCTTTCCAACATTTATTTTTCTTCATTTATTTCGTCATTTTTTTTTCCTTTTTTCTTCTTGTGTCCATCAATATCAATTCCCCCTTTCTTCCCTTTGCGCTTGCACAAATAGAGTTGGGTTAACAAACCAACTATGCAATGCAAGTGTGCATGTGTGTGTTTTCAATTATTAAAGCACACCACATATTCTATAATTAACTTGGAAAATGAAACTATGACTACAAGGAGCAGAAATAGAATTGATTTAGAAGTGTGAAAGAGATGGAGAAATTGATCGATCATGAAAAAAAACATAAAGTCGGTGCATGCCAAAAATCGATTAAGAGAGATTTTTAGGGCTTCTCAGAAATTGATTTGAGAGAGAGAGAGGGGGGTTATTGTTGCAGATGGAGGGATTTTAAGTTTTGGAAGTGGTAGGGGCGTGGGAGTTAGGATGAGGCTTTGGTAGAGGGAAATCATTGAAGTGAAGAGGGAAAATAGAGAGAGAGAGAGAGAGGTCCATATATACCTGATATCTCTCTAGTTTGAGAGAACACCTTCACTTCAACGATGGAAGCCAATAGAGGCTTATAGTCTATTGTGGCTAGAACTCAACAGAGGCTACTAGTTATTACAGGAAATTAAGGATTACACAGAGATGGTGAGAGCAGCAGAGGAGGAGGAGTGAGAGACAAAAAAGAGAGAAAGAAGCATAATCGTTGTGGGCGTGGGGGAGTGAGAGGAAAATAAGAGGAGAGAGAGTTAACCGGTTGCTCAGGTTTCCCAATTTTTTACCATTAAACAATCCATTGGCCCTGATCAATTGTTTATAATCCAAGGGCAGATAATTGGGTTGCATATGATGTGCAACCTTTAATGGGTTGCACAGCCAAACAGCTCCCTAAAAGAGTATATATGTCATTCTTTTTATTTTTCACCAAAAAACTTCAACCTATTAGAGATTATTTCTATAGTATTTAATTTTTTTTCTGTATATACATACAATTTATATATCATATTTATACATATATATATATATATTCGTATATAAGATAAAAAAATATTTTTCTTTAACCTCACCAATAATAAAATGTTGGTTTCATCCTTGGGCACAAGTACGACATAATGATCCCCATTATCTTCAATTTGACTTCATCCATCAATTTGAGAAAAATGTGCAGTGTAAAAGGAATCTTTTAGTTGTTCCTAATGCTGAACTGTCCAAAACCTTTGATTAAACTATGATTGCCAGCAAACTTTCCTACTTCCTTGGGAGAAATTATTCAATATTCTCAGAGTATTACGTGTCTGTACTTTTTAGTCAATAAACCCTAGCTTGGACTAAGTTTCCAACGTAAAAAAGAAAAACACTAAAAAAATCTAATAATAAGCAAAAAATGATACCCCAGCTACGTAGGTCGCATTACCTTAATAAACAGACTAAAGTTTGAGTCTCTCTACCTTACCTAACAAAAACATGACAAAGGAAAAGAAAATACGATCAAAACATTTTATAAAAGAAGAAAAAAATGAAAAAATAAAAAAATGAAGCAAGAAGAGAATAGAGACAGAGGACAGTATATCATGCAACACTAAACTCAGGCTGCTATCCAGCTCAATTTCCCCGAGGTTTAATTTGGAAAGCAAAGAGCATGCAGGTCGGGCCTCCACCAAGGAAACACAGCCACTATAGTACATGTTTATCTATCCTAATAGATGTACTTATCAAAAAATTAAATAAAATTGAATTTCATTAAGGCAGTGTCATGTTACTAAGTGAACAACCTCAACCTCATCATAGGGCACAATCAATGCTAGAAACTATCAAGTTGTGCTAGATACAATTTAATTTATGAATTCAATTTTACCTTTCATTTTGGAATGGCTTCCCAAAAATAAAACTAGAGGTGGAGATTATAAAATGCTAGTGGATGAAGTCAAACCAACCCAACATAGTGTGAAAACCCACATGCACTTGCTTAGGGCTTTATTTTTCCAGTCAAAATGTATTATTCAAACTTGAAAACTAAAGCCATAGTTGTGTAAGTATCAACGCACCTTCCCTATTAACATCCACCCAACCCTAGCTTCATCAAATTAACCTCATAAACCATAGCTTCATCAATTAACAACTTTCAAAACTCAAAATTATATGAAATTAAAAAACGAAAATCAAAACCCTAGAAACTTTTGTGTTCTATACCAAACACTTGAAAAAACGTACACACAAAATCAACTTACAAAACCTAAAGAAACAGAACAAGAACACTCCAGATTTATAGATTAATATAAAATAAGCATCAATCAATTGGAATATAAATTAAAATTACACTCTTATCAGCAATCAAAATGATAAAAATCGAACAAATTTGAATGAACCAACGAGAACTCACCTCATGCGTAGATAATCAGTGTGATCTTGAAAGCATCTTCAATGACATTGAAAATGTACAATAACAGAGATCGGCATAAAAGCTCTGTTCATTATGAGAGAGAGAGAGAGAGAGAGAGAGAGAGAGAGAGAGAGATTTGCAATTCGCACCTCCAGAAGATCGTCAACTGTCGATTGAGAACAACTTGAAGGAACTTGATTCAGAACAACCTGAATTGCCTATTTACCATTGCTCCACAAGCATTGAATAATTTCTCCAATTTACCAACTGAATGAAAATCAAAATCAAGTTACACAGATAATTTAATCAATTAAAAATATATTAAGTTAACTACAATGGATACAAAAATAATCCCAACCCCAAACCTAATTTTTTCAATCCCTAATTTTTCAATTGAAACCCATGAGGCCATGAAACAAATATTACATTCAAATTGTAAATAGGCAAGAGACGAGATAAAATATAGAAAACAAAATTAAGAAAAGAACAAGTAAGGCAGTAAGTAAGCAACTAGGCAAAGAATCCATTATTAGATATAATGTATCAAATTCTACTAACAAATTTCACCCAATATATCTTATAATCAAGTTGTGCGAGAAACAGTTTGATTCATGGAATTGCCTATTTATCGAGAAATAGAACTTTAGGGATTTCAAGCCATACCTCTTCAATGAGAACTCTTTTGAACCAATAAGCTACTGGAGAAGACAAAGATCTTCAAGAAGCCTTCGAAAGCAAGAGACGAGAGTGACAGATGATAACGAGCAAGAGAACAGACAGAGAAATCAGAGAGAAAGAGAGAGAGAAACCATAGATTCAGAGCAAGGGGAGAAATTTTTAGGGATTTCAGAGCCCTACCTCTTCAATCCTTGCACAGCCTGTGACTTCGATCTCCATTCATAGAAGACGACCAGAGAAGAGAAAGGGGAATATTGGCTAGATATTTTTTTCTTTTTTTTTTTCTCTCCTCCTCCTCCTCATCCTCCTCCTCCAATTACCAAGCCCCACGTGTGTGGGGGTGGTGGGGGTTAGTGATTGATGGGGTCTCAATCACTTCGCAAAAGAAAATGATGCAGGAGGAGGAAAGAAAAGGTAAAAAGGAAAGGGGTGACCCCACGTGGGTTGCCTCCCTTCTTTCTTTTTTTCTTTTTTTTTTTCTTTTTTTTTTTTCATACATACATTTATATATATATATATATATGCATCAATTAAAATTATTTTAATAACACTTTAATATTTTGTAACATAAAATAATATAATTTGTTTCATCACAAAATATATTTTTTGTTTGATAAAACACATCATAAATTCACATTTCAAACATTTATTATAATACAATATAATAAATAATAACAACTCTCAAAGTGGTACCTTCCATTCACATAATTGAAATGACCAAATAATTAAACATATGTTATATGAACTCAATTTAAATTGATTCTAAATTATGGCTCTTGAATCAAACTTCCACCCGTAAACTAAACATGCCCCAAATATATACAAAACTAAACCCAATAAGTTTTGCCTCAAGTGATGATTTTAATATCAAATCTCAACACAAAAATTCTACTATAAATTAAACTGAACACTGTTCAATTCGTAAATTTTTAGAAAATAAATATTCATGCATAAACACTTTATAAAATTTTTGTAAGTGTTTTTGAGCTATACAACTATATATATATATATATATTTAAATTTTACAAAAGCAAGGTCTTCAACTCGAGAGACACAAATTTCACCCTGAACTTGTGTGACAAATAAAGAAGTGTTTTTCACTTGTCATAAACCCATTTACAAACGATCTTTTAATATAAAACAAATACTACTAATCACGTGGTGCAACAACCATTCAATTACATTATGAAATGATTTTTTTTTTAAAAAAAAATCCAAGTCATTACATTTTCAAAATTGATCTCCATAAATTAATCATAACGCCCCGAAAATTTGGCATGATATATCTATTTATGCAACAAAACCCACTTGATAGATAAACACATATATAGCTAACTAATCCATATGTCCATTTCCATTAAATCCCAAATGCCAAATACATGTTGTTCACATCTCAATGCCCTAGTTCTAATCCCAAACATGCATTTTATAACAAATATGAAATGGAAGCCAAACAAATAATAAGTGCCCTACAGACTTACAAATTTATCCAAGAACATTTTTGGTTACACAAAATGGAGTTTCAACTCAACACAAATACAACCCTGGACTTACATTCAACAATTAACAATAAAACAAAAATGAAGCCTCAACTCCGAGTCGTCCCAAGTCAATGCCTTAGCGGAGGCATAACACCTATACCTGAAATGGTTTCCCTTATAGGGTGAGTCACAGCCCAATATAGATATACTACACAACAAATGAACAATGACAAGACTAAAGAGGAGTATGCTCATGCCATGCTCATGATAAAACAGTTTATCTCTCTTTTTGTAAAGCGTGCAATGCTGAGATGCAAAAACAAATATAAAACTATTTCCATTTTAAACCATATCTATTACAAGAATACGGGCCCTGTGAATCTCTAGGCGAGTGTCTGCAAGTAGGCCCTAATGCACTACCACTGTCATTTTTATTAGTAAACTGGAAGGCTCAACACCTAATTGCGTAGTTCCACACCCCCAACCCAGATTCACCAAGTATTCATCTTTTCGCAAATAGATACATTTCCAAACATTTCTCAAAAACAGATACAATTCCAAGGAAATTAATGTAATGCAATGACCAATGCAACAAATGAGAAATGTGGTTCAATTTACCTAAGTCTCATGCCTTTCTACAACAATTATGGTTATCTTGCACCGATAGCCCAAAAAAGATATTTCTAAATAGATATTTAAACAATGAAATTCCAAAAATTTTGATAAATACAATCTATTCCACATCTCATCAAATATGAACAACTACACTAGTTTTCATATCACAATCATGTCCGGTAACCTCTCAAGGTTCATTTCTAACCATGTCGGTTTCATTGCAACAGATACATTAAGAAAAATAATATTGTTAATGCCCAAGAAAATATCATTTTCTTTCCAAACTCATTCTCCAAGCATTATTCAACCATGACATCCTGTTTTGATAAAAAAACCCCTAAAATTAAATACAATTCCTTTGTTTTCTTTAAAAATGCTCTTTTGGTCACAAACCGGTACAAATTTCAAAACTAATCGAATTGAAGTTTGTTTTTATTTAAATTTAAAACATAGCTCTTTCATAACCATACAAATATATTCTAAGTTTACACTTTCGCAATTTGGGCATCAACTCTTTATTTTTCTCAAAATTTTGCTTTTAAGCAAATAAATCACAAATTTTTCAAAAATTCTAATTAAATTATATGGAACTCTAAACTCCCTATAATCAAGTAAAAGTGCATAAAGAAGTGCATAAAAAATCCCTACCTCAAGCTTAGGAGAGAAAATGGATGAAAACTCCAAAATTCGACGTTGCCGAAATTCGATCTCCACCGATCAAAATGTTGCTCCTGCCATGCTCTTCATTTTGGTCTCAAGAACATTGGTTTGATGTTTACTACAAGTGTCCACTAGGATGCTAACATTGAAGTGCACATATTGATCCCCAAGCGAGTAAGAGTTCCTTGTTTTTATCCCTTTTTCTTCAAAACCAACTTCTGACCAGGCTGGGTGCTGGGGCGGACCTTAAGAACAACATCTCCCGTTAGAGTTGGGACCTGGATGATTCCACCTAAAATTGCCTGAGTGATACTCAGTACAGCATCAACATGAATGTTTGGCCCTTCTGGTCGAAAAACAGGATCTTCCCAGACCTTGATAGTAGCATAAAGATCACCAGGTTGATTGCCATCAAGATCTGTTCCCCCACTCGGATACACCTTCATAGTTTCATTATCATCCACCCCTGGCATGATATCCAGCTTGACCGTTTTTGGTCATCTAACTATTTTCTCTCAATGGCAAGACTTGCAAAAGTTCTTAACAATTTTCCCAGTTCCATGACAATAAGAACACGTAACCTGGACCCTGAATGGGCCAGTGACCTTGTTTATCATGCCTGAGCCTCTACAGGTCTGGCAAGTTTTTGGTCTGGTTCCAGGAGGAACACCAGCTCCACCACAAGCTTCACAAGGCAGATCAGTTTGGAATGTCAGAGTTTTGGTGCATCCTTGACCAGCTTCCATAAAGGATAGTTCAACCAAAACCTTGACATCTTTGCCGCCCATTCCCCTATTAAAGATAATATTGAAAATATTATCAGTATTGAAGATGTCAGTAAATGGATAGAAATCAGGACCCCATTGACCACTACCCATGCCACCACCATTAACATTGTTTTCATAAGTTTCATGTCCAAGTTGGTCATACTATGCACTTTTTTCTTCATCCTTCAAAACCTCATATGCCTTTTGGACTTCTTGAAATTTCTTTTCAGCTTCAGGATCATCTTTATTTGTATCTGGATGTAACTGCTTTGCAAGCCCATAATAAGCTTTCTTGATTTCAGATGCAGTTGCATTCTTATTTACACCAAGTGTGTCATAATAATCTCCGACTGCCATATATGCAGTGCCATGAATAGCTCTTGCTGCAGGGGCCCTAGTTACAGTCAGTGTAGTACTCTTCGGTACTGGACCTTAAGTTATAGTAATGGTGAGAGTGATTGAAGAAAATGAATGTTAACAGAGTGTTTCCTCCACTCCCTCTTCCTCTTCCTCTCTCGTTTCACTCATGTTGTCTGTGTAGTATATTGAGAACAATCAGACCCATCTCTCTCTCTCTAGAAAATATTCTTTACACCTTTTGACCCCACTCCAGCACCTCATCTTTTCTTTTAGTAGACCACTCCACCTTTTTTCTACAATCACTTTTTTTTTTTTTTTAACATTTTCATAATCTAGTGCAATAATTTACTTAATATCCATTCAAAGTGATTATCTCAAGACTCTTAACCAATGAGAACACTCTCCCTTTAAAGACACAATTCAATGATATATTTTGTAATTGCAACCGTCACACGACAACTAACTGATACTAAAAGAAAAGAGGAGGTGCTGGAGTGGGGTCAAAAGGTGTAAAGAATATTTTCTAGAGAGAGAGAGAGATGGGTCTGATTGTTCTCAATATACTATGTAACGCCCTCAGAAATAACCCATTATATATATCATTGACATGCATTATTTAAAAAGAACACTTTAATACTTCATTATAATATCCATCAGAGTCTTACTAAACAAAAGCATTACATGTAACATCAAAATAAATGCCCTGGCGGCTTACATCTTTCCAAGCCAATACTTGGACACAAAAGTATGAGTTCTAACTCAAACATAAATAAAGCCCTAGGCCTGAGTGTTTACATGTACTAACAATGAAAAACAAATAACTAAAAAAAATAGTCTTCAAAGTCCAAGTCCTTCCAAGCTAAGTCCTTGGAGGTAGTTTATCACTTGAATCTGAAAATGATGTTCCCATAAAGGGTGAGCCACAGCCCAGTAGAAATATACTAAACCACATATAAGCAATGAATAAAGCAATAGCATTCAACAGATGGTTAACCAAGATAATCAATTACTTCATTTTACAGTCTCATGACACTATTGTCTAAGACACGTTTTACTTTCCAACTTTATCAACATGGCTCAGAACCTGGCCAAACTTACAACAGTGAATTACATATATCATATTCACATCCTTCCAATATCAACAAACAAATGAGACTAAGATAGAAACAAAGAGTAAAAGAGGCCAATGATATAAAAGTTATACCACAATTGAGATAGAGTAGAGAAAGAGAGAGCTGGCGACATTCTGAAGACTTACTTTACTTTTTTAAAGTGTAGATCTACACTTTTAAAATATAGATCTATAGTATTAGAGTGGAGATTTGAACTTTTTATGTCTAAAATAGAGGTTTTTAAAGTTTTCTCCTCCGATTTCAGTATATATTTTTTGATTTTTGACATCTACAATAGTTCCTTCATCTTTGAAATCTTCTCCCATATCATTGTGGGTGTATGTCCTTCTCAATTCTAACTTATGGCAGTGTTCGATATCCGGAGGTGACAGAGTTGGTTAGTAGTGACGAGAATGATGTCGATGGAGATGGTAGGTTTTCAAGCAAATCTTACTTTTCAAACCACATCTTTTAAAAGATCGGTGATTTTTCTTGAATAGTAACTATTTTTTGGGCGAATTCGTTTTTTGTTTTGTTGGAATGACCCTTCGGGATCCTATTTATATAATGTTGTTGTTTATTAATAATAATATTTTCTATGTTCTCAAAAAGATAAGTGATGTAGGCCGAAAGGTACCACATTTAGGCCACTTAGGTTACATTTTTCGTCTTTTAATTTTATTTATTTGGTGGAGATGATGTGTTTCGTGCACTTGTACAGATTTGATAGGAAATATGAAAATTCAATCAAAAGAGGGTGCGAAATCAGATTCTCCGAGCGAGACGTGAAAAATCCGAGTCCACCAGACCACCGCACGAGCGGCCAACCTAGGGACGCGTGCACAGACTTTTTGGTCTATTTTGCTCCGAATAAAAGACAGAAAATCAGTCACAGTTGGGTTCGAAAATTGAATACAGAAAGGAGGGAGGCTAGGGTTCCAAAGGGGGAGACACTACCAAAGCTTGGAAAACACTTCCATGGGGGCTTCTTCTTCATCTTCTTCCTCTTTCCACTCCTCCATGAGTGGCTAGTCGTCTTTTCTAGGGTTTTGATGAAACCCTAGCCATGTAATGGAATTTTTCACGAGCTTTCATTGTAACTTGGTTTGAATGAATGTATGGATGTTTTAGAAGTTTATAAATAATTGTTTCGTTCTTCTCTTCAAGCATTTTACTCTCTGTGATTGTTTAATGTTTTCCATACATTAGTATTCTTTGTGTTTGTATTCAAAGTACGAGACGAGTCATGCTATGAGAGACGGGTCGTTTTGCTAACATAGTTTAGAGCAAACGACTCGTACTACTCGGGATGATTCGTGCCAGTACATTGAATGCAACAACCCTCTTGATCAATATTTCAAACTTGTAGTTGTGAAATATTGGATAATTCAAACCGAATTGCGATTGATAGTTGATGTTAAGTCTCATTCATGTGGTTAGTGGTGAATTCTCT
>NW_021026975.1:273772-310522 GCF_004153795.1 Camellia sinensis
TTTGTTTTTGTTTTCTGTTTTTTGTGTCTTTTCCAGATCTGTGTCTTTGATCTTCATCTTCATAGCTTTAGGTTTGGGATTTGTTTGTAGAATCCACGATTTAGGGCAAAACTGAAACATTCCTTACAAAGTTCTGTACCAGCCTAAACCTAGGTTTTTGCCGAGGTCTCATTAATAAGAAACATCTTCTGAATTTCAACCCTTCTAATTCAGGCCGATATCATGGGTATGTGGAGACATAGGGTAGATACCCCGACCAAACTTGAGTACTTTAGGCAGGAGTTCTCCATCCCTGCCGATGTCCATCTGAGACTGGCTGGGGATGATGACTCCATAATGCCTATAGAAAATGCCATGCCCCTTCCCATTGTAGCTTTTACTGAGTGTGGACTCCGGCTCCCACTCAACATCCTTTTTCGCGAGATCCTTCATTATTATAAGTTGAACCCCATGCAATTGGCAATCAATTCTTATCGAGTGATTTTTGGTATTATCGCCTTAGCTAGACAAGAAAACGTTAGGATTACCCTAGCCGATATACAGTATTGTTACATCATGTGTGCCCTTAACTTGAAAGAAAAAGGCTTCATTTATTATCTTAAGTCGAAGTCTACAGAATTCAAAATCGTAGCCGACCTCCCAGACTCCAACAAGGGGGCTGGAGATGACTATCTCATTACCTCAAAAAATTGGGAGTTTGCTCCAGACGAGGACATCCATCTCTACCCTCTTCTCCGATCCGTTTTAGAGGGCAAAGGTAAGAGCCCAGCATTTATCTTTGCCTGTTTTCTTTCAAAGTCTTAAATATTCTGTCTGTTTCTGACGTCTGTTCTTTTTGCAACTGTTCGTCAACCACTAAAAAATTTTCGTCAATCCTTTGTCACAAGCAAAGACTTGAAGAGACTTCTGGATTTGCCAATCGAGAAGCGAAAGGCACCCCTGCTTCTCAACTTCATTCTAACATACAGATCAGCTCTCCCCGACATCCCCAGGAAAAAGAAGAAAAAGTGCTCATCTCCTCCCTCTGCTACAACTCTTCCAGTTGCTTCATCATCGCGAACAGACCAAGGATCAACCTCAAATCCAGCAAAACAGCCGTCGACCTCGGCTCCATACCTCATTCCATCATCCCAAAGAAAGCGTCGCCGACGTCTTGTTCTTGCAGCTGAGATGGGTCGCGCAAAGCCAGTTGCTAAAGACCTCCTAGCCAACATTCCATCATCTATTGATGAACAACCAATACAAACCCAACCTCCAGAAAAACCAAAAAGAATTAAGAAAGCTCAACCGAAGGCGAAAGTGACTCAGGTTGAGACTGAGGACACTTTGCCAGCCTCACAACTGGCTCCAACTCAGAAAACTGCCTCTGTCCCTTCGAAGAGGTTGGCCGAAGTACTTCCTTTCGAATACTCTAAGTCAAAAAGGCCGAGGTCATCTGCAACAACTTCGGGATCAAAGAAACCAGCTGTCCCCTAGGCCCCCGAAATCACCCTAGAGGATAAGCCTGTAATGGCAAATGACAGTGCCGACGATATTAATGTCAGCATTGCACTCAGTACCGCTTTACTTCTCCCAGGCGACTTGGAGCGGAACGCCAAGTACAGCGAGTATGAAAATTATGCCTTAATGTTACAGCACTCCGTTCAGGTAAACGTCTTCTTCTTGGTAAATTTTTCTTTCTCTTTATTTCACACTTTGAATATTCTTTAATACCTTTGTTTTCTTTCAGGCCATCCAGTCGTACTTTGAACATTCTCTAATACCTCTGTTTTCTCTCAGGCCATCCAGCATGCCCACTCTTTCTCAATGCAGTCTTTTGAGAATTGAGAGATGCTTGTCGAGATGAAAAGGGAGTTCTCTTCCCTCCAAAAGACCAACAAAGGTCTTCAAGCAAAGATGAAAAAACTGGAGGACCAAGCCGAGGCTGCAATAAAAGCTCAGACCAATGTCAAAGAGAAGGCTGAGGTTCCTGAAGCCATCAAGAAAGTGGCTGAGTCTCAAAAGAGAGAAGCTGAGAAAAAAATGGCCCAGGCTGAAAAGGAGCTTCAGGAGGCCCTGGCCACCAAGGACGCCGAAATCAAAGAAGCTAACGTAAAGGCGTACACTCAAGGTATGGCCGATGTCACTGAGGCCTATGAACTTCAAGTGAAGCAGGCATGCAACAAGGGTTTCACCCTTGGTTGGATGTCTCTTCTGAAAAAACTAAATGTTCCCGATGATTTGCCTTTGAGAAATGCCGACAATATTCCTCTTCCATCTCTAGCCCAACCCTCAAATCAAGACGTCGGCGAATCTGAGTCTGAGGATGCCGATGAGGAAGAGGATGAGGCTTTGGTCAAAAAATCCAAAGATGCTGATGGAGCCAAGTCCCCTCCTCAGAATGAGCAAGTTCTAGACTTGACTCAGGATGAGGAAGGTGATGAGGTTGTTCAAAAAGCTATTCCTGACATCGTACCAGCCGACATCCCTTCTGAGGTCAAGACTGTTGAAGAAACTCTCCAAGAAATTGACGCCGAGATAGCGACAGAAAAGGAGGCCGAGATGGTACTTGATCCTCAATTTCAACAATCTGGCGGAGAGGAGCCTTAGTTCTAAGTCTTCTTTTTACTTGTATTTTCTTGTTTCTTTATCTTAGGGAAGGATGTATGTTCTTTGTATGGCCGATGTGCCCCCCTTATTACTTTGAAATGTTAATACAACTTTTCTCTTTTATTGAATGCTTGTACTCCTGTCTTTTTTTCTTTGTCTTCGTATGATTCTATACTTAGAATATTCTGCATATGTTCTTCTTTGTACAATCTTCTCAAGGTAATATACCTCGGTTATGCCACCTGAAAATTTACCTTGGCAAGTACTTATCCTGTAAATTGCTTATAAATTTCAACAAGCGTTAAGCATTATTTCGACTTAACTTCAACTTGTAAATTGCTACAAATTTCAACAAGTGAAGATAAATAATTATCTTGACTTAACTTCAACTTGTAAATTGCTACAAATTTCAACAAGTGAAGATAAACAATTATCTCGGCTTAACTTCAACTTGTAAATTGCTACAAATTTCAACAAACGTTAAGCATTATCTCGGCTTAACTTCAACTTGTAAATTGCTACAAATTTCAACAAGTGAAGATAAACAATTATCTCGACTTAACTCCAACTTGTAAATTGCTACAAATTTCAACAAGTGAAGATAAACAATTATCTCGGCTTAACTTCAACTTGTAAATTGCTACAAATTTCAACAAACGTTAAGCACTATTGTCTTCTCTCTGCCCCCAATGTGAACCTGAGTTTTACTTGGGTTCTCATTATTTAGAAACAATCATTATGTATCTTTTATCAATTCACGAGTCTTGGAGAATTCTGCTAAGATTTTATTAATGATGTTTGGCAAAAAATAACAAGGAATATCTAATGATAGAAAAATTTCAAATTACAAGTGTTCCAAGGTCTTGGCAATGCTTTGCCCTCATTGTCTTCAAGTCGGTATGCTCCATTGCCCAATACCGAAGTGATTCTGTAGGGTCCTTCCTAGTTTGGTCCAAGCTTGCCTTCTCTAGGGTCCTTTTTGTTGCCAATAACTTTTCTCAGGACTAGGTCGCCGACCTGAAAATCCCTTGGATTAACCTTTTTATTGTAAGCTCTAACGAGTTACTGCTGGTATGCTGCGAGCTGAATTGCAGCTTTCTTCCTTCTTTCTTCTAAGAGATCCAGATTTCGGGCTAGAAATATATCATTTGTGCCATTCTCTACTCCTTCGGTTCTGATCCCTGGGATGCCGATCTCCAGTGGGATGACTGCTTCTGTGCCATAAGCCATGGCAAAGGGGGTTTCCCCTGTTGATCTTCTCGGCGTAGTCCGGTATGCCCAGAGTACATTGGGCAACTCGTCTACCCACTTTCCTTTTGCTTCCTGCAGCCTCTTTTTTATCCCATCCAAAATTACTTTGTTGGATGCTTCTGCTTGCCCATTGTTTTGGGGAAAACTTGGTGTTGAAAAGTAATTCTTTACCTTGAATTTCGCACAGAAGTTCTTGATGAGTTTGCTGTCAAACTGCGTTCCGTTGTCGGCAACTATTACTCTTGGAATGCCAAATCTGGTGATGATGTTTCTTCATACGAAATTCTTGACGTCCACATCTCAGATTTTGACAAAAGGTTCTGCTTCTATCCACTTTGTGAAGTAATCTGTTGCTACCAGCAAGTACTTCCTTTGCCCAGTTGCTTGGGGCAACTGTCCAATGAGATCCATGCCCCATTGGGCAAATGGAACTGCGTTCCGTTGTCGGCAACTATTACTCTTGGAATGCCAAATCTGGTGATGATGTTTCTCCATACGAAATTCTTGACGTCCACATCTCAGATTTTGGCAAAAGGTTCTACTTCTATCCACTTTGTGAAGTAATCTGTTGCTACCAGCAAGTACTTCCTTTGCCCAGTTGCTTGGGGCAACTGTCCAATGAGATCCATGCCCCATTGGGCAAATGGCCATGGACTGGTTACAGGGTTCAGGTCAGCAGCTGGCTGGTGTATTAAAGGTGCAAACCTTTGGCATTGTTCACACTTCTTTACGTAGGCTTCTGCATCTTTTTGCATGTAAGGCCACAAATACCCCTGGGTAATGGCCCTATGAGCTAGTGATCTGCCCCCAGCGTGGCTTCCACAAATCCCTTCATGAATCTTGTATAGAAAATCTTTAACCTGCAAAGGGTGTACGCACCTTAAAAGGGGTCCTGTGAAGGACCTTCTGTAGAGATGTCCATCTGTTGTCAGGCTGAATCTTGCCGATTTCAATCTGATCTTGTGTGCCTCCTTATGGTTTTCTGGTAGTTTTCCCTCTTTCAAGAATGCAACAATTGCATCCATCCAGCTTGGACTCAAGTCTACACATATTGCTTCTTGCTCTGTGATCGACTGTTCTATGCTCGGGCTTAACAGATAGTCAATCATTATTGTTCTTGTTTTTTCAATTTGCATTGAGTTTGCCAAGTTGGTCAACGCATCGGTGTGGTTGTTATCATCTCGGCTGGCTTGAAGAAGTCGGCAATTGCGAAACAAGCTGGCCAGTTTGATGACCTCATTTGCGTATGCCGACATCCTCTCATCTCGGGTTGCAAACTCTCCTATTGTTTGATTTACTATAAGTTGTGAATCACAAAAAATTATTACCTCATCTGCCTCTATTGCCACTGCTAGCTTCAGTCCTGCAATCATTGCTTCGTATTCTGCCTCATTGTTTGAGGCCTTGAACCTTAATCGAATAGACTGTTCCAATATCTCCCCATCAGGAGATATTAACACTACTCCTGTCCCCGCTCCTTGCCAGTTTGAACTCCCATCGACAAACAGGCAAAAGGAGTCGTCGATGTAAATGCTGCAGGGTTTTAGTTCTTCTTTTCCTTGTTCTTTTGTCTTTGGCTGGGCTTCTCCTTGTTTGCTTGGACATCGTTCATCTCGGCTCAACGGAGCCTGATGTTCGATGGATTCCGGCGTGAATTCGGCCATGAAGTCGGCCAAAACTTGGCCCTTAATTGCTATTCTCGGCCTGAACTCCAGGTCGTATTGGCCTAAGGCGACTGCCCATCTTGATATTCTTCCAGGTAAGTCTTCTTGTTGTAACAAGGACTTCAGTGGGTGTTCTGTCAGCACTATAATCTTGTGCGCTTGAAAGTAATGGCTCAGCTTCTTTGAAGCCATTACCAAAGCTAGCGCCAATTTTTCCAAGGGTAGATATCTTGTTTCTGCATCGGCTAAGGTTTTGCTTACATAGTAATTGGCCCTTAATTGCTATTCTCGGCCTGAACTCCAGGTCGTATTAGCCTAAGGCGACTGCCCATCTTGATATTCTTCCAGGTAAGTCTCCTTGTTGTAACAAGGACTTCAGTGGGTGTTCTGTCAGCACTATAATCTTGTGCGCTTGAAAGTAATGGCTCAGCTTCTTTGAAGCCATTACCAAAGCTAGCGCCAATTTTTCCAAGGGTAGATATCTTGTTTCTGCATCGGCTAAGGTTTTGCTTACATAGTAAACAGCCCTTTACTCCCATTTTTCTTCACGAATTAATACCTCACTTATTGCATGTTCTGAAACGGCTAAGTATAAAAACAGTTCTTTTCCAGGTTCAGGTGTTGAGAGGACTGGAGCGACGTCAAATATTTCTTTAGGTCGGCCAAGGCGGCCTCACATTCCTCAGTCCATAGGAAGTCTATGGCCTTCTTTACCAGGTTGAAAAAAGGTTTACATTTGTCTGAGCTTCGGCTTATGAACCTATTTAGGGCTGTGGCCCTTCCAGTAAGCATCTGAACCTGTTTTGCCGACGTCGGGCTTTTTAGCTCAAGGATGGCCTTGATTTGATCTGGGCTGGCCTTAATGCCCTTTCTTGTTACCAGGTACCCCAAAAATTTACCTGATCCAACTCCAAATGCGCATTTCGATGCGTTAAGTCGGAGCCGATATGTTTTGAGTATCTCAAAGACCTCTTTTAGGTCAGCAATATGACCCCTTGGTTCCTTGGTCTTCACGACCATGTCGTCAATGTAGACTTCCACTGTTTGGCCAATCAGATTTTTGAACATCTTGGTTACCAACCTTTGGTAAGTTGCTCCTGCGTTTTTCAACCCAAAAGGCATTACCTTGTAACAATATAGTCCTTTCGGGGGTGATAAACGCTGTCTTCTCTTCATCTGGGGGGTATATGGCTATCTGATGGTATCCTCTGTAAGCGTCCAGGAAGCTCATCCTTCCATATCCAGATGTGGCGTCTACCAACTGGTCAATCTTGGGTAGAGGAAAGTAGTCTTTGGGACAAGCTTTGTTCAGGCTTGTAAAATCTACGCAGACCCGCCATTTACCGTTCTTCTTCTTTACCACTACTGTGTTGGATAGCCATGTTGGGTAATGAACTTCTTGGATGGCCCTGGCCTCTAGAAGTCTGTCCACTTCTTCTTTTACTGCTTCGACGTGCATCAACGTCTGTCTTCTAGCTCGCTGAATCACAGGTTTTGCCGACCTGTCGACATTCAGTCTGTGGCAAGTGACCTCGGGGTCAATGCCAGGCATTTCGTAAGGTGTCCAAGCGAACACCTCAATGTTGGCTCTTAGAAAAGTCTCCAACTTTTTTTCTTCCTCTTTGGCTAAGCTCGAGCCGAGAAGAAAGAAGCGTTCTTCATCCCCATCCTGAACGAGGATTTTCTTCAGCGCCTCTTTGCTCTTCTCGGCTGGTTCTTTGCCGACGTCTTCCAGGAATTTCACGTCCTCATCTTCAATTTCTGCCTTTTCTGGTTCTCGAATGTTGCAGGTGGATTTCATTACTGCCATGGAGCAATTCTTTGCCTGTAGTTGATCTCCTATGACTTCTTCAATTCCATGCTCTGTTGGGAACCGCAGTAGTTGACGCAATGTTGAGGGAACTGCCCCCATTGCATGCAACCATGGCCTTCCCAAGATGATGTTGTATGGCGAAGGTGTGTCAATCACCATGAATTCTGTCCTGATCTTCTTAGTGCCAGCTTGTACTTCTAAGTTTGCTGCACCCAGTGGCCACGTCGGCGTTCCATTAAAGCCGACCATCGGGCCATTTGATTGCTCCAAGTCATCAGGATGAAGGCCCAGCTCTTTGTAATATCTAATGTACATGATGTTGCAAGAGCTGCCTTGATCAATTAGGATGCGTTTCACTTGGCACTCCCCAACCTGGAGGGATACTACCAAGGCATCATTATGGGGATGCTGGACCATCTCTAGGTCGGCTTCAGTAAACGCTATCGTAGGTCCCTGGCAATCTTCAGGCCGAGGTCGTTTATGTCCAACCTGGTTCACGTGCTGCAGGTGTTTTACCTTCTGAGTCTCCCCTCGTATGTCGTTTTCGTTCACCTTTGAGTGAATTACGTTAACCACCCGTGGTCTTCCTGCGGGTGGTTGCTGTGCTGGGGGAAGCGAAGCTGCTGGTGCTTGAGGTAATCTTGTCTGTTCTTCTCTAGTCCTGGCCTCATCAACAAGGTCCCTTAGATGTCCTTGCCTTACCAAGTCTTCTAAGAGTGCTTCTAGGGCTCTGTAGCCCTGAGTTGGGTGCCCTTCTTCATTGTGGTAAGCACAATGCCTACCGACATTTCTTCCCATGAATTGCCCTGGTGTTCTTGTCGGTCCTCTAAAATAGGATTGGTTTCGTATTTGATCCAAGACTTTGTGGATCGGGACTTGGAATATAGTCGTTACTGCCTGTTTCGCTTTCAAGTCAGTTTCTTGCTTGGTCGGCCGGTTGTTACCTCGGCTTCGCTTCGGTGAGCTGTTTGCTTTCTCCTGCTTTATTTCTTTATTTCCCGACGTATCCTCCTCGGCTCTGGCGTACTTCTCGATTCTTGCCATGAGTTCTTCCATGCTCTTTGGCAATGTCTTTGCCAAAGATTTTCGTAGTGGGCAGTCATTTTTCAGGCCGTTCTTGAAGGACACGACCGCCACCTCTTGGTTGCAATTAGGTATTCGATTGAACACCTTGTAGTACCTTTTTGCGTAGGCCCTAAGGCCTTCATCCTTGGCGATCTTTAAAGCCATCAATGCGTCAACCCTCAAGGGTTGAAATTTATTTGCCACAAACCTGGCCACAAACATTTCGGCTAGGCCTTCCCAAGTCTTTACACTTTCCTTCGGTAGTTTATGAAACCAATCTGATGCAATTTCCCCGAAGGATGAGGGGAATACTTTGCAGAGCAACGCCTCGTTCCCACTATACAATGCCATTGAATTCAGGTATAGTCCAACGTGAAAGTTGGGATCTGACTTACCATCATATATTTGGAACATCGGCATACTGAATCTCTTTCGTGCTTCAAATTTGTCCAGTTCCACCGAGAATGGTGTCCTCGGCTTAACCGGGAATGTTACCTCGGCTTCTGCATTCTGTTGTTTCCTCTTGAGGTAATCTCTTAAGTCTTCTTTACTCCTCCCTGGAGCTCGGCTATCTTTGGACTTCAATCTTTTCGGCACACTACTCTCAGCCTCGTGGTGGGTTCGTTTTGATCTCTCTCCATGTGTTGTGTCGAAGCAGAGCGCCCGCCCTTGAACATGCCGATGTTCTTTGGGCTCTGGGACTTTCGTGTGATACGTTCTTCGGGACTCCTCTTGTCTCGGCTCCTCTCGTCCGACTTCCCTGGAAGGTCGGTGAGAGTGTCTTCCACTCCTAGCGTGCTGAGGGACTTCAGGAATTATTCTTCCTCCTCCCTTCTGGGTATTAGTTGCTGGCATCGGCGTATCCTGCAGCGGGTATGGTGGCTGCATGACATTGTTTTGCATCATGAAGTTGACGACCGACTGTAGGTCTGCCAACTTGTTCGCCAATTCTTTTACTTCCTCATCCCTCCGCAGGCACCTATCCCTCTATACCTGAAGGTTGTCTTCGTGATAGTACTTGCCTTGGTCTGTCCTCTTCGAAGTATCGCCCTCCTGGCCGACGTCTTTTTCACTGTGGCCTTGGTCATGAGTTTCTGCATTGTGGTTATCTCTTTCAACGCCAAGGTCTATTGGTCTGCCACTCCCAGCAGGAGTGTCGCCCCCAATGTTTTCTTTCTGTCTGTTACTGGCCATCTATTCTTCTAAGATTCCCACAGACGGCGCAAAATTGTGTGGGTGATTTTCTGACCACACTGCCCGCCTAATAATCAGTTGGAGAGCACCGGCAGAATAGATGGTTTCAGCTAACCTGCAATAGAAAGAAAAGGCTCCGGCGGTGGCTCTTCCACACGGGGGCACTCCGACGATCAAGTCAGTATATCTCTTAAAGATAATCAAGTGCAAAACTTACTATTCAGAGCATAAAACTGCGTACCTTAGACCCACGGGGTGCCTCTTTTTTATAGCCAATATAAACCTAGTCCCACTAGAAGCCTAACTTCTATGGACTCCTGTTCAGTACTTACTTTGGACTCTTTAGGAAATAAAGATAAACTCCCTAAGAGTTTTATCCTTATCTTGACTAAGTCTCCACTTTACTCTGGGGCTCTTGTCCCTTATCTTTTGTCCATTTATCTCGGATTCCGACATCTTCGGAAATAATTTCGGTCTTGCCGAGATCACCTCGGCGTCACGACCAGGACACGTGGCACCTCGGCTGACACGTCGGCGTCACCTTGCCACGTGTTGGTACTCAGAAAATATAACCCCACAGACAATAATGTTACGAACTCAAACATAAAAATTTAAAAATTATTCAAAATTTCACATCAATAACTTAACTTAATTTTATATTTGAACCTCACACCCCATCAATACAATCTCCAATACTCAAACTCAGAAAAATGCTTGGGAGCACTAATTAGTGCTCCCACTAATTAGGTGGCAGTGGGTCCCGCCATTAATGATGTGATGTTTTGGTCTTAGAGTTGTTTTTTTTTTTTTTTTTTTAATACATTAGTGCTATTAGTGGTGATATTTTTAGTAGAATGAATCATTGTTGCTCAAACACATTTCTTAGTACATTCTGAATATCAAATTGTAGGACCTAACATTTTTGAAGAGGGAGGAATGGCAGTGCACAAGTGGTAGGCAGCTATATCCTCTAGATAAGGATTCTTTTTCAGTAGGATTTTGTTCCCCCATCATTTTGGGTCTTCAACATTTGGTCAACCAATAAAATTGTTAATAATAATAATAATAATTTGGTTTAAAGATTTTCAGTGTGATGTATATTTTTGTTGACAAAATGTATGTTAGGTTTTTAAGCCACGTATAGAGACGTGTGAGCATTCAAGTCTTAAATATTAAAAATATCCTACCACAATGCATAGCTTACTTCAAACCAACCTTGAATAAAATTTCAGGAGCATATGTTAATTTAGGCATTATTTGGCCTTTTTTATAATAGCTTTTTTTTAAATCTTTTTTTAGATCATATCACCTCTTTATTTTTTTATATATTTTTCGTAAAAAATTAAAAAGAATACTTATTTAGATCATTTCAAATACCCTTTTAATTTAATGGGACAAATTTTATGTGGATATCATATTATTTGCGGAATGTGAGAAGATAATTCCTGCAGCCTTACTCTCTTTTAGGTTTGTTTGGGAAGTAACTTTTAATAAGTTTTGGCTAAAATGTGTGTAAAAAATATATATATTTGGAAAGAATGTTTTGGCTTGTTATGAAAAAAATGTGTAACATGTAAAATGAATAGGCATGAAGTTTTAACTTTTTTGTATGAATTGAAATTTTTTTAGCATTTTAATTTTTTCATGATTTTTTACTTTTTAACTAAAATATTTAGTTCCCAAACAACCCATATAAGGGTGTTAATAGTTTGGATTGGTTCGATTTTACGATTTTGCAAATTCTAAATATTGTATCGTTTGCTCCTATAGAGTTGGGCCACTTTATTATGTAGTACTTTTTTTTAAAAAAAAAATCTCAAGAGTGAGTAATCAATGTAATTTATTCTAAAAAAAAATTAGTTTAATAAAGTGCTTTTATACAATATGTAAAATAAAAAGATACAAAAATGAAAATAAAATAAGAGTACTTTTTCACGCATTAATTAATTTTGATTTAATAATTTTCCAATTCTATTACCATAATAGTTGATAACCAAACATTATAACAATTCATTACTAACATCAATTTAGCCTATAATGTATAGCACACTCAAGCCATAAGTCCATCTCTTATTCTGATATCATAAATAAGTTATTTATTGACTTATTTAAATCACACTATCTCTCTATTTTTATACACGTTTTTTCGTAATAAGTAAAAAAAATCAATTTATAAATCATATCCAAAGCAACCCTTAATCTTTTGGACCATTAGACCCAAGCCCTAACATCTTTGGGTCAAAAGGGCACAATTTGTCCAAAAAAGACAACTATATATTGAAATGAACCAATCTATCTTGAAATTATTTAATTTGTCTATTTGTTGAAATTTACTATGTTAATTTTTTTATCTGTGAAAATTTACTAAATTACATATCTGTTGAAATGTGACACATATCACTCATCCAATCTCATGATCATTTCACTTTTTCTTTTATAAACATCACATCCAACCACAAAAAAACTCAACTATCTTTCTAAACATAAAAAAAATTTCTTCAATAATATCCTACATTTAAAAAAACTTACATAAAATCTTACTTTCCAAACACTATCATATCACATCATTATCATTATCATTATCATTATTATTATCCTACTCAAACCTTTATATGTAATTTGAATAGTCAAAACGGTATGTGTATTTCAGTGTCCGTCCTTGCGTATCACAGTAGTCCCCTAGTCTACTATATCTTAAATATTGTATATTAATTAGCATTTTCAAAAGAGATGTAGGGCGGTAGCCCCCAAGTCAGTGTCCGTCCTTGCGTATCACAGTAGTCCCCTAGTCTACGATATCTTAAATATTGTATATTAATTAGCATTTTCAAAAGAGATGTAGGGCGGTAGCCCCCAAGTCAGTGTCCGTCCTTGCGTATCACAGTAGTCCCCTAGTCTACGATATCTTAAATATTGTATATTAATTAGCATTTTCAAAAGAGATGTAGGGCGGTAGCCCCCAAGTCAGTGTCCGTCCTTGCGTATCACAGTAGTCCCCTAGTCTACGATATCTTAAATATTGTATATTAATTAGCATTTTCAAAAGAGATGTAGGGCGGTAGCCCCCAAGTCAGTGTCCGTCCTTGCGTATCACAGTAGTCCCCTAGTCTACGATATCTTAAATATTGTATATTAATTAGCATTTTCAAAAGAGATGTAGGGCGGTAGCCCCCAAGTCAGTGTCCGTCCTTGCGTATCACAGTAGTCCCCTAGTCTACGATATCTTAAATATTGTATATTAATTAGCATTTTCAAAAGAGATGTAGGGCGGTAGCCCCCAAGTCAGTGTCCGTCCTTGCGTATCACAGTAGTCCCCTAGTCTACGATATCTTAAATATTGTATATTAATTAGCATTTTCAAAAGAGATGTAGGGCGGTAGCCCCCAAGTCAGTGTCCGTCCTTGCGTATCACAGTAGTCCCCTAGTCTACGATATCTTAAATATTGTATATTAATTAGCATTTTCAAAAGAGATGTAGGGCGGTAGCCCCCAAGTCAGTGTCCGTCCTTGCGTATCACAGTAGTCCCCTAGTCTACGATATCTTAAATATTGTATATTAATTAGCATTTTCAAAAGAGATGTAGGGCGGTAGCCCCCAAGTCAGTGTCCGTCCTTGCGTATCACAGTAGTCCCCTAGTCTACGATATCTTAAATATTGTATATTAATTAGCATTTTCAAAAGAGATGTAGGGCGGTAGCCCCCAAGTCAGTGTCCGTCCTTGCGTATCACAGTAGTCCCCTAGTCTACGATATCTTAAATATTGTATATTAATTAGCATTTTCAAAAGAGATGTAGGGCGGTAGCCCCCAAGTCAGTGTCCGTCCTTGCGTATCACAGTAGTCCCCTAGTCTACGATATCTTAAATATTGTATATTAATTAGCATTTTCAAAAGAGATGTAGGGCGGTAGCCCCCAAGTCAGTGTCCGTCCTTGCGTATCACAGTAGTCCCCTAGTCTACGATATCTTAAATATTGTATATTAATTAGCATTTTCAAAAGAGATGTAGGGCGGTAGCCCCCAAGTCAGTGTCCGTCCTTGCGTATCACAGTAGTCCCCTAGTCTACGATATCTTAAATATTGTATATTAATTAGCATTTTCAAAAGAGATGTAGGGCGGTAGCCCCCAAGTCAGTGTCCGTCCTTGCGTATCACAGTAGTCCCCTAGTCTACGATATCTTAAATATTGTATATTAATTAGCATTTTCAAAAGAGATGTAGGGCGGTAGCCCCCAAGTCAGTGTCCGTCCTTGCGTATCACAGTAGTCCCCTAGTCTACGATATCTTAAATATTGTATATTAATTAGCATTTTCAAAAGAGATGTAGGGCGGTAGCCCCCAAGTCAGTGTCCGTCCTTGCGTATCACAGTAGTCCCCTAGTCTACGATATCTTAAATATTGTATATTAATTAGCATTTTCAAAAGAGATGTAGGGCGGTAGCCCCCAAGTCAGTGTCCGTCCTTGCGTATCACAGTAGTCCCCTAGTCTACGATATCTTAAATATTGTATATTAATTAGCATTTTCAAAAGAGATGTAGGGCGGTAGCCCCCAAGTCAGTGTCCGTCCTTGCGTATCACAGTAGTCCCCTAGTCTACGATATCTTAAATATTGTATATTAATTAGCATTTTCAAAAGAGATGTAGGGCGGTAGCCCCCAAGTCAGTGTCCGTCCTTGCGTATCACAGTAGTCCCCTAGTCTACGATATCTTAAATATTGTATATTAATTAGCATTTTCAAAAGAGATGTAGGGCGGTAGCCCCCAAGTCAGTGTCCGTCCTTGCGTATCACAGTAGTCCCCTAGTCTACGATATCTTAAATATTGTATATTAATTAGCATTTTCAAAAGAGATGTAGGGCGGTAGCCCCCAAGTCAGTGTCCGTCCTTGCGTATCACAGTAGTCCCCTAGTCTACGATATCTTAAATATTGTATATTAATTAGCATTTTCAAAAGAGATGTAGGGCGGTAGCCCCCAAGTCAGTGTCCGTCCTTGCGTATCACAGTAGTCCCCTAGTCTACGATATCTTAAATATTGTATATTAATTAGCATTTTCAAAAGAGATGTAGGGCGGTAGCCCCCAAGTCAGTGTCCGTCCTTGCGTATCACAGTAGTCCCCTAGTCTACGATATCTTAAATATTGTATATTAATTAGCATTTTCAAAAGAGATGTAGGGCGGTAGCCCCCAAGTCAGTGTCCGTCCTTGCGTATCACAGTAGTCCCCTAGTCTACGATATCTTAAATATTGTATATTAATTAGCATTTTCAAAAGAGATGTAGGGCGGTAGCCCCCAAGTCAGTGTCCGTCCTTGCGTATCACAGTAGTCCCCTAGTCTACGATATCTTAAATATTGTATATTAATTAGCATTTTCAAAAGAGATGTAGGGCGGTAGCCCCCAAGTCAGTGTCCGTCCTTGCGTATCACAGTAGTCCCCTAGTCTACGATATCTTAAATATTGTATATTAATTAGCATTTTCAAAAGAGATGTAGGGCGGTAGCCCCCAAGTCAGTGTCCGTCCTTGCGTATCACAGTAGTCCCCTAGTCTACGATATCTTAAATATTGTATATTAATTAGCATTTTCAAAAGAGATGTAGGGCGGTAGCCCCCAAGTCAGTGTCCGTCCTTGCGTATCACAGTAGTCCCCTAGTCTACGATATCTTAAATATTGTATATTAATTAGCATTTTCAAAAGAGATGTAGGGCGGTAGCCCCCAAGTCAGTGTCCGTCCTTGCGTATCACAGTAGTCCCCTAGTCTACGATATCTTAAATATTGTATATTAATTAGCATTTTCAAAAGAGATGTAGGGCGGTAGCCCCCAAGTCAGTGTCCGTCCTTGCGTATCACAGTAGTCCCCTAGTCTACGATATCTTAAATATTGTATATTAATTAGCATTTTCAAAAGAGATGTAGGGCGGTAGCCCCCAAGTCAGTGTCCGTCCTTGCGTATCACAGTAGTCCCCTAGTCTACGATATCTTAAATATTGTATATTAATTAGCATTTTCAAAAGAGATGTAGGGCGGTAGCCCCCAAGTCAGTGTCCGTCCTTGCGTATCACAGTAGTCCCCTAGTCTACGATATCTTAAATATTGTATATTAATTAGCATTTTCAAAAGAGATGTAGGGCGGTAGCCCCCAAGTCAGTGTCCGTCCTTGCGTATCACAGTAGTCCCCTAGTCTACGATATCTTAAATATTGTATATTAATTAGCATTTTCAAAAGAGATGTAGGGCGGTAGCCCCCAAGTCAGTGTCCGTCCTTGCGTATCACAGTAGTCCCCTAGTCTACGATATCTTAAATATTGTATATTAATTAGCATTTTCAAAAGAGATGTAGGGCGGTAGCCCCCAAGTCAGTGTCCGTCCTTGCGTATCACAGTAGTCCCCTAGTCTACGATATCTTAAATATTGTATATTAATTAGCATTTTCAAAAGAGATGTAGGGCGGTAGCCCCCAAGTCAGTGTCCGTCCTTGCGTATCACAGTAGTCCCCTAGTCTACGATATCTTAAATATTGTATATTAATTAGCATTTTCAAAAGAGATGTAGGGCGGTAGCCCCCAAGTCAGTGTCCGTCCTTGCGTATCACAGTAGTCCCCTAGTCTACGATATCTTAAATATTGTATATTAATTAGCATTTTCAAAAGAGATGTAGGGCGGTAGCCCCCAAGTCAGTGTCCGTCCTTGCGTATCACAGTAGTCCCCTAGTCTACGATATCTTAAATATTGTATATTAATTAGCATTTTCAAAAGAGATGTAGGGCGGTAGCCCCCAAGTCAGTGTCCGTCCTTGCGTATCACAGTAGTCCCCTAGTCTACGATATCTTAAATATTGTATATTAATTAGCATTTTCAAAAGAGATGTAGGGCGGTAGCCCCCAAGTCAGTGTCCGTCCTTGCGTATCACAGTAGTCCCCTAGTCTACGATATCTTAAATATTGTATATTAATTAGCATTTTCAAAAGAGATGTAGGGCGGTAGCCCCCAAGTCAGTGTCCGTCCTTGCGTATCACAGTAGTCCCCTAGTCTACGATATCTTAAATATTGTATATTAATTAGCATTTTCAAAAGAGATGTAGGGCGGTAGCCCCCAAGTCAGTGTCCGTCCTTGCGTATCACAGTAGTCCCCTAGTCTACGATATCTTAAATATTGTATATTAATTAGCATTTTCAAAAGAGATGTAGGGCGGTAGCCCCCAAGTCAGTGTCCGTCCTTGCGTATCACAGTAGTCCCCTAGTCTACGATATCTTAAATATTGTATATTAATTAGCATTTTCAAAAGAGATGTAGGGCGGTAGCCCCCAAGTCAGTGTCCGTCCTTGCGTATCACAGTAGTCCCCTAGTCTACGATATCTTAAATATTGTATATTAATTAGCATTTTCAAAAGAGATGTAGGGCGGTAGCCCCCAAGTCAGTGTCCGTCCTTGCGTATCACAGTAGTCCCCTAGTCTACGATATCTTAAATATTGTATATTAATTAGCATTTTCAAAAGAGATGTAGGGCGGTAGCCCCCAAGTCAGTGTCCGTCCTTGCGTATCACAGTAGTCCCCTAGTCTACGATATCTTAAATATTGTATATTAATTAGCATTTTCAAAAGAGATGTAGGGCGGTAGCCCCCAAGTCAGTGTCCGTCCTTGCGTATCACAGTAGTCCCCTAGTCTACGATATCTTAAATATTGTATATTAATTAGCATTTTCAAAAGAGATGTAGGGCGGTAGCCCCCAAGTCAGTGTCCGTCCTTGCGTATCACAGTAGTCCCCTAGTCTACGATATCTTAAATATTGTATATTAATTAGCATTTTCAAAAGAGATGTAGGGCGGTAGCCCCCAAGTCAGTGTCCGTCCTTGCGTATCACAGTAGTCCCCTAGTCTACGATATCTTAAATATTGTATATTAATTAGCATTTTCAAAAGAGATGTAGGGCGGTAGCCCCCAAGTCAGTGTCCGTCCTTGCGTATCACAGTAGTCCCCTAGTCTACGATATCTTAAATATTGTATATTAATTAGCATTTTCAAAAGAGATGTAGGGCGGTAGCCCCCAAGTCAGTGTCCGTCCTTGCGTATCACAGTAGTCCCCTAGTCTACGATATCTTAAATATTGTATATTAATTAGCATTTTCAAAAGAGATGTAGGGCGGTAGCCCCCAAGTCAGTGTCCGTCCTTGCGTATCACAGTAGTCCCCTAGTCTACGATATCTTAAATATTGTATATTAATTAGCATTTTCAAAAGAGATGTAGGGCGGTAGCCCCCAAGTCAGTGTCCGTCCTTGCGTATCACAGTAGTCCCCTAGTCTACGATATCTTAAATATTGTATATTAATTAGCATTTTCAAAAGAGATGTAGGGCGGTAGCCCCCAAGTCAGTGTCCGTCCTTGCGTATCACAGTAGTCCCCTAGTCTACGATATCTTAAATATTGTATATTAATTAGCATTTTCAAAAGAGATGTAGGGCGGTAGCCCCCAAGTCAGTGTCCGTCCTTGCGTATCACAGTAGTCCCCTAGTCTACGATATCTTAAATATTGTATATTAATTAGCATTTTCAAAAGAGATGTAGGGCGGTAGCCCCCAAGTCAGTGTCCGTCCTTGCGTATCACAGTAGTCCCCTAGTCTACGATATCTTAAATATTGTATATTAATTAGCATTTTCAAAAGAGATGTAGGGCGGTAGCCCCCAAGTCAGTGTCCGTCCTTGCGTATCACAGTAGTCCCCTAGTCTACGATATCTTAAATATTGTATATTAATTAGCATTTTCAAAAGAGATGTAGGGCGGTAGCCCCCAAGTCAGTGTCCGTCCTTGCGTATCACAGTAGTCCCCTAGTCTACGATATCTTAAATATTGTATATTAATTAGCATTTTCAAAAGAGATGTAGGGCGGTAGCCCCCAAGTCAGTGTCCGTCCTTGCGTATCACAGTAGTCCCCTAGTCTACGATATCTTAAATATTGTATATTAATTAGCATTTTCAAAAGAGATGTAGGGCGGTAGCCCCCAAGTCAGTGTCCGTCCTTGCGTATCACAGTAGTCCCCTAGTCTACGATATCTTAAATATTGTATATTAATTAGCATTTTCAAAAGAGATGTAGGGCGGTAGCCCCCAAGTCAGTGTCCGTCCTTGCGTATCACAGTAGTCCCCTAGTCTACGATATCTTAAATATTGTATATTAATTAGCATTTTCAAAAGAGATGTAGGGCGGTAGCCCCCAAGTCAGTGTCCGTCCTTGCGTATCACAGTAGTCCCCTAGTCTACGATATCTTAAATATTGTATATTAATTAGCATTTTCAAAAGAGATGTAGGGCGGTAGCCCCCAAGTCAGTGTCCGTCCTTGCGTATCACAGTAGTCCCCTAGTCTACGATATCTTAAATATTGTATATTAATTAGCATTTTCAAAAGAGATGTAGGGCGGTAGCCCCCAAGTCAGTGTCCGTCCTTGCGTATCACAGTAGTCCCCTAGTCTACGATATCTTAAATATTGTATATTAATTAGCATTTTCAAAAGAGATGTAGGGCGGTAGCCCCCAAGTCAGTGTCCGTCCTTGCGTATCACAGTAGTCCCCTAGTCTACGATATCTTAAATATTGTATATTAATTAGCATTTTCAAAAGAGATGTAGGGCGGTAGCCCCCAAGTCAGTGTCCGTCCTTGCGTATCACAGTAGTCCCCTAGTCTACGATATCTTAAATATTGTATATTAATTAGCATTTTCAAAAGAGATGTAGGGCGGTAGCCCCCAAGTCAGTGTCCGTCCTTGCGTATCACAGTAGTCCCCTAGTCTACGATATCTTAAATATTGTATATTAATTAGCATTTTCAAAAGAGATGTAGGGCGGTAGCCCCCAAGTCAGTGTCCGTCCTTGCGTATCACAGTAGTCCCCTAGTCTACGATATCTTAAATATTGTATATTAATTAGCATTTTCAAAAGAGATGTAGGGCGGTAGCCCCCAAGTCAGTGTCCGTCCTTGCGTATCACAGTAGTCCCCTAGTCTACGATATCTTAAATATTGTATATTAATTAGCATTTTCAAAAGAGATGTAGGGCGGTAGCCCCCAAGTCAGTGTCCGTCCTTGCGTATCACAGTAGTCCCCTAGTCTACGATATCTTAAATATTGTATATTAATTAGCATTTTCAAAAGAGATGTAGGGCGGTAGCCCCCAAGTCAGTGTCCGTCCTTGCGTATCACAGTAGTCCCCTAGTCTACGATATCTTAAATATTGTATATTAATTAGCATTTTCAAAAGAGATGTAGGGCGGTAGCCCCCAAGTCAGTGTCCGTCCTTGCGAGTTGGTCGCAGAAAGTGGTATGCTTTTGCCGACCAACTACAAATTTGGTCGCGGAAGGTCACATATTTTTTGGCGACCAAAAATTTGGTCGCCAAAAACTTATTTTCAGCAACCAAAATAAATTAGTCGCCAAATTAGTACTTTTAGCGACTAATATTTTAGTCGCCGTTGATTGAGATTTGGCGACTAAAAAAATTAGTCGTTATATATTTGAGATTTTGCGACAAAAAATGAATTTTGTCGTTAAAGGCGAAATTTTTTTTAGAGGGAAATCACACGCCCACCCCTGTTCTCTGTTTACAATTACACACAACATTTTGTTCAAATTCTCCTCCACCGCCAAACCTCACCCCATCGCCACAGATCGCCACATCTACATCGTCGATGATCCTCCTCCTTCTCCTCCGCTTGTGCCTCCGTCGAATCCGAGAAGATTGTCGAGATCTGAATCAGATTTGAGTCCTAGGCCGAGATCTGACCGTCGTGAGCGTTCCACAGCGACACAATGGCTTCCAAATCCTACAACAAGATCATCGATATCTACGACGACCTCATCCTTCAGGTACATGCACTACCCCTTCCTTCTATTCCATGATTGATCTCTCTTCTTATCAAACCCTAATCCTACGACGGTTCTCTTGCCTCTTATCTCTCTCTCTCTCTCTCTCTTTCTCTGTGCTTGATCTCTACGCCGTCTCAGAGCTTCAATCATTTCGATTTCGTCTAAAGGTTCGATCAATTTCAATCTCTCTTTTCTCTATTTCAATCTGTGTGTTGTTTGTTGGATTTTAGAGCTTTTCTCTGTTGGATTTTAGGGGACTTTTGATTCACTTCTCATTGAATATGAATCATCCCATAAGGCAGACAGTGAGTGTTTTCTTTCTTTCTTTTCATGCATTTGGAATGCAGAAATAATGGGTGTCTCTTTTGGAATGGTATGTCCTTACTGTGTCAAAACATTGTTATTTTCAATTGTTTGATCTCTTTACAACCATAGGTCTGTAATACAACTATATGGGAATTGACATCCAGATACATGTTCAATAGAAATTTCATGCATTTGAGAAAATAAGGGGGGGAAAAGTATATGCTTGGCAAGATGCATTTTTAATCTATCTGATATATTAGAATTTTTTTTGTACCTGTTTGTTTGCTATTTTGAATCTGTATTTTTGTGTTGTATAGTCTGTCATTCTAGTTTAGATTTCCACCTTGTGCCCTTTATATGAGTGATTTCTTTTGCACAGATAGTAAATTATAGGATTGAAATAAGATTTGGTAAACTCTTTTATTGTGTCTCCCATTGTATTGTTTCTAAATTCTACCCTTCTGAAATTTTCAGTAGGGTTTGACTTCTAGTGTAAAATTGCTAGAGAAGAAACCTTCTTTATTACAATCTAAGAGGAGTATTTAGGCAAGGTTCTAGATCATGTTCATTAGTAAGGAACTGTGTTATATTCATGATTATCTACTGGTTTGTTCTATGCTTTCTCATTCAGAACTGGTTTGTGAAAGATTTGGAAAGAGAAGAAAAGAAAAGAAAAATTCAAGGCATTTTAATCTTTTTTGGAAGGATGGGGTTTAATCTTCGCTCTCTAAATGAAGTGAATATAAATGGCGAAATTTAGTACGTTAGGTGGCCATGACACCTTAAGCTGTTATTGGAGTTATGTTAAAGAAATGGGTCCTATGTTAAAATGTTACAGCAAAAGACCATGGCAGAGGATTGTTTTAAAACAGAGTTGTTCCCTTTTGAACATATAGTTTTTGCACTTCACTGTGAGGTCATTTGTTGTCTCCTAGTTTTGCTTCCATAGCTCTTTTCATGATAAACTTGCATCTATCATCATGAATTTTGGATTGTCTTGGAATTTGGGCCAAGTAATTTAATTTTTAACATTTATGTAATCTAATAGTCTCTCCCTTTGACCCTCTTCTTCTTCATTAATTTTGTTTGATAGTTTAGGTGATTACTGGAGGCTGTTCCTTGAAAGACTGTTTTTCGTATTTTTACTTCCAAATTCCAACTGTCTTCCAACTGTCATTGGTTATCTCTGTTGCTTATGTCCTCGAGTGCATGAACAACTCTTTTTTAATTCTAGAGAAGGGGGAATAGCAAGATGTTTGCCTATTTTTAGTGGTTTTATTTATTTTTCTCTATTTCCTAGTTTTTAAAATACTGAGGAGATTCGTATTGTAATCTTTGATTACTCAAACCTGTTCCATCTCTTTCCCACTCTCTCTCCCCAGTTTCATATCTGTTTTTCGGCTTTCAGTATTTGGTTATTGTCAATGTACATTATTTCAGTGAAAGGTTGCATCACTTCTCTAGTCACTTGTGTTTTTCTTTTTCAAGAGACTCTACTGTGCTGTTTAGTTTAACCAAAATACCGTCACTTCTGTTCTTTGACAGTCCAAACAATTCATTCAGGCTTGGGTGAACTTTTTTGATGATCATTGACAAATCCATTCCCAACGTGGCAGACAGGTTCTGAACTGTGCTTATATATTTTTCCACTCTTTGGAGTCAGTCATTCTTTGACATCAATTGAAGAGAAAACAGAAAGGGAAACAAGAAAAAAAGGCATTACTTGATGCACACACTCAATTTAAGTCCTCACTAAACAATTTATTGATTACTGTTATAGTACCTTCTCTTTATGCAGCCTTTGTAGCTCGATTTGGTACTCAGTGAACTGAAAGCTATGTTTAGTGGTTTCATTATCCTCTCTATTTTGGTCTTTTGATTCTGCAGCTTGTCTTTGTCTTTTACCTTCAATAGTTTTCACTTTTCCTTTTCTTTTTAAGTCTCAGTAATTATTCTTATGTTGTCATGAATTGTACGATTCTAACAACCATACCAATATAACTATGGTCAAAGTTAAACTTTCAAACGACTTGATTATATTCATGTGAGGAGTACAATGAGATCAAATGTTTCTCAATTACAAAATAATGAACACAGGAATTCTTTGGACTGCTTGGCAACAGAAAATCGGTGATCTAAGCTTAGTGGTATCTGTTTGACCTCTCATCTTTGATGTTCGGTGCTCAAATCCACTTGTTGGTATATATGTGATCTTTTGTGATCAAGATATGCACCTTCAGTGGTATTTTCATTTCTTAGATAAGATAAGGAACTTATTGGAAGATAAGGGAATTCTTGGGAGGATGGAGTATAGGTTATAGCAATGCTACTGAAAGTCTGAAAATGGACCTTAGTGGGTCCAACACGTACATGCAACTGTCATTTTACATGGAAAATGATATCATTAGAACACCCTTGCTCTAGTTAAAGTGCTTTATCCAGCTTTAAGGGAATAACATGTTGAAGTAATAAAACTTTAGGTTAGCAAAACTATTCATTCATTCCTTCTACTTTCTCAATTTTGTTTTTTTTTTTTCATCCTGTTCTGTTTTGATTACTTAAACTAATCCTCAATGTATTTATTATTTGATTTATAGGCTGCAAATATTGTTTCCTCAAGCATACAGCCGCTTCAGAATATAGGTGTACTGGTGAGTATTGGAGTGAGATAACTGCTTTAAAATTTCTGTTTCATTGCTAAAATTCATATAATGCTATCACAACATTTTTTTTAGCATAGTGATGGGTATTTCCCTGCTTTTTAATGTACAGAAGTATATTGGGGAAAACGTTTGTAACGCCCTCAAAATATACCCATTATATATATATCAATGACATGCATTATTTAAAGAAAACACTTCAATAATTCATTATAATATTCATCAAAGTCTTACTAAACAAAAACATTACATGTAACATCAAATTAAATGCCCTAACGGCTTACATCTTTCCAAGCCATCACTTGGACACCAAAAGTATGAGTTCTAACTCAAATATAAATAAAGCCCTAGGCTTGAGTGTTTACATGTACTAACAATGAAATTACAGCCCAGAGTCGACAAATGATGAATACATTCATAGTCTCATGTCTTTGTCTGTGTTTTGAATTCCATCCTTTGTATGCTTAAACATGTTATGCTTTATCTATTTCTGAGGATACACACACTCACATGTTGTTCATACTTTTGATGTTCTTGATTTTTGTTTTCTGGGTTCTGAACCAAATACAAATATTTGGTATTCTGCCACAATTTTTGGCTTTGTATATCTGTACATTTTTTGAAAAATGTTCTTGAATTCTTGCTTTCTTCATGAGTCTGAATCATGTTCTTGTTTCTGTTTTCTTGTTTGTATTTTGCCAAATTCTTGCCTCCAATTTCTTGTTTCCTCATAGATTTTAGGCTTGGATTTTGATAGAAGCCAATATCCCTAGGAAGATTGGAACAAATTTCCCTAGCTCTTTAAAAAGCCCTAGTCCATCCCCTATCTCCTCCCAAACAAAAATCCGGTTTAGAGGTCCATCCCCTATCTTCCCCTAAACCGTGGAGTACATCCCCTATCTCCTCCCACACAAAACAATGTATGCAAATGCAATGCTCAATCAATACACGTATTTTCTATATTAATGCAATAGTCAAAATTAATGACTTAACCAATGTGATTAGTTTCAGTTATTCCTAATCCACATGCAATGTCTACAACAATCATGACTATCCTCCACCGATAGTCCAAAACAGTTATTTCTAAACTGGAAATAAATATACCAACAATTCAACAGGCGGGTGATTTACATTATTCAACTACACCATTTAATCAACAAATTTCCCATTTTCATGAACTCAACCAAATTCCCCAGTTCCCTTAATTTAATTGTTCAAATTAATTAATTTAAACAACTAGGGTTTTCCCAAAATGATCAAAGTAACCCCAACTTGTCAAAACACCAAAACTTAAAACAAAACTTATAAAATGGAGTAGGAAATCCCTACCTTGAAGAAGATAACCCGAATGGTGAAGGCGGAGATGATGACCCAAAGCCTAAGTGCTCCAAAACAACAAACTCTCAGATTAAAACGAAGCTCTTGACTCACACTATCTTTTTAATAAAGCAACTAGGGTAGAAACACCCTATAAGGTGATGAAACCTAAGAGAGAAGGTGGGTAGAGGGAGAGAGAACTCGGAACTAGGGTTTTTGGATCAAAAGAATGTAAAAAAAACGTTTTAAAAACCGCTGCTGCGTATATAAACCCGACAGGCTCACTCGAGCGAACTCTTGGTCGCTCGAGCGACCAGACACACGAAACCCTCGATCAAGCGAAGAAAAGCTCGCTCGAGCCAAGAATGCAATGCTTCAGGTCTGCAAACCCTGGAACACGCTCGAGCGACAGAATGCTCGCTCGAGCAAGGAACTCGAAAACATACACCTCGCTCGCTCGAGCGAAGAAAATCTCGCTCGAGCGAATAAGCACTTCCCTCAGGTCTATACCAGACGCAGTCGCTCGCTCGAGCGAATCAAATCTGGATCGAGCCAGAAGACACAAAATACAACCCTCGCTCGAGCGACCAAGCCCTGGCTCGAGCGACCAACCCAAAAACTGGACAGCAACACTCGGTTTACGAACCCCACCAACCTGAAACAAACCTGCCCAACACATCCTATAGCTCCAAATGAGAAAATAAAGGATGACAACAACAAATATACAATGACTGAATAGACGGAACCCAAGTCCGGATACAATAATCAAAAGGGAAAAGACCAGGGTCGCTATAAAGTTCGTCCTGATGAGAAGCTTGTTTGGGTTCAGTATCATATTGGCAAAGGCTTTGCAGGTAAGCTTTACCTAATGAACTACAGATTATGGATTTTTATTTTATTTTTTCATTTAAAGAAATCTGTCATACCAATTTGAATACACAAGTTGGTTGTGTGTAGCCTGCTAGTGCTGACTACTTGACGTTTCACCTTCTTAACCTGTTGCCTCCAATCATCCAAGCAATACTTTGTTTCCTTGTTCCTATCAAAGAGCAAGTGTGTGCAACCCATGGACATCACAGTTTGATCCAAACTCCTTTATGATAATTTTGTTTTAATAATGTATTTTAATTGTTTTGCTATGGGTACTTCAAACCTAGAATGCAGTAATGCACTCATGGTCTTTGTGCTGATAAAATAAGAAGTGCTACAAAAGCCATCCAGAAGCACATCTCTTTTCTGCAATCCTAACCTACTTTAACTTTTAAGTTGGGAAATTTTCCATTAGAGTTTGGTAATTTATGGGCAAATAGTGACCAAAAATCAAGTTTGCTATGATATGATTAAGGTTGCTTTGAAAATTGAGTGTTGAATTTGAGCTGATTTCTATGTACACACATTGCAGCTCTTGAGAAGCTATTAAAAGATTATGCTGGGAAATATGCCACTGGAGATGAAGTCTGTCTGGTTTGTTTCTTCCCTCCCTGCTCTCTGTGTTCAAAGCCTATATGCGTACTGTATGTTTAGGGGGGATCCGTTGCAGAGTGTGAATATCTAAGCCCTAATGAAATTTTAAAATATGAGACCACGCTGGCTATGTAACCTGAATAGATAGTTTTTTTTTATACCAAACACACGTCATTTCGAAACAAATTTCCCAAACTCGAGCCGTTGTGAAATTATATACCAAACCAAGTTTGTTTTTGAAATCATGTTTTCAAAACATGACTTTAAGATAAAAATGTTTTTTGAAAATATGATTTTAAAAGCAATGGAGAGTTAATATGTGTATTGATTCATGATTTCATTGAAATCGTGTGATCAATGCACGACTTCCATGGCTGAAACTGAGGTTTTTTTTTTACATCATAACCATATATTACATATGTAGTAACTTACTCACATCGGACATATCATGATTTATCTGTCAGTGATGTTAGGAACATAACAATGGAGTAAGAAAATAAGTATATTCCTAAGGGCCAAGCAAAATCAAATTGATATCTGAATTCATCATCTCACTCCCGGATAGGATTCCATTTATGAGCTCAGATGAGGAGAATAATGTTGAGCATCAAAGTCACCATCCAGTTGAGTTTTCACTTTTGACCAAGATGTGGAGTACGAGACACAAGCTGCCAGGTTTATGATGAGGGCAGCAACTATGCCACAAAGTAGAGGATGAGGCAAGTAAGTAGGAAGCAAGCAAAATCTTAGGGCAAAGAAAGTTACATGCTTATTTGGCATGGTTAAGTTTTGCTTTGGCATAGGGAAAAAGTTGTGATTTTGATTCATGTACTTTGCTAACTGGCAAGCCTTATTATGATTCATGTGCTTTGCTAACTGGCAAGTTCCTTCCACTCCTATGAAGGTTTTCTCCAACAATATGGGAAAGAAATCTGAGCCCGTCATAACAAAATGCAAGGAGAGCGAAAACTGGACAAAAGTTACATTTAAGCCTGACTTAGCAAAATTCAATATGACTCATCTTGAAGATGATGTTATTGCCCTGATGAAAAAGCGGGTGATTGACTTGGCGGGATACCTTGGAAAGACTGTGAAGGTTGAGCTTAATGGGCAACGTATTCCAATAAAGTCTTTTCTTGACTATGTTAATCTCTACCTTCAATCTGCCTCCAAAGCCAGACTAGATGCCCTCCCAAGGTTTTCATTTCAATAGTTATTGATTCATTTTACTTCTCATAATTTTAATCAAAATATCTAAAATCCAAATATTTTCCAATAACTGATTTTGGAACCTGATCATTTTGTTTTCTTTTGAGCCAAACTTGTCTCTTCATCCTGTGCTTAATTGAGGGAAGGTACTATAGTTAAATCTGCCGAGCAGTTCCTTTCTCCATGTATACATGGACAAAAAAGGTTCATAGGTTGGAGACAGCAGGAACTATTATCACGTCTGTCTTCTCATGTGTCAGAAGAATGCCAAAATATGTTGAGGGAGGTAATTACTGCAATGCTGTTTCTTGTTACTGATTATAAATTTACCTCTTGGGTTTAATATATTTGGATAAATATGTCAGCTATTAATCATTCTCATACCCACATGTTACTTACAATTCTCATAAATTTCTGATGATGTTGCTCGATGTTGCATTATTTCATAAATTTGTTCTTGATCAGCCCCTAATGATGTTGCTCGTGTGGATGTAAATCTTTTGTAGAACTCCCAGGCTCCTTGTTTGCCTTGGTTATCAATGTAATTTGAAGGACAAATCATTTTATTCTTAATTTTAATTTATTTATTTTTTCACTTCAATATCTTTTCCATCTGGTTTTGCTGAGCATTTCTTTAGTTTATACTCACCCGTGTATGTGTTCTCATCTTCTGTTGTTGTACTTCTGGTTCGTAGTCACTTCACACCATTAGGTTAGGTGTTCTAAATTGCTTGTTATCAGTTTGAAACATTCTAATTTTTCCCTTCAATTTGCCAAGCATCTGGTTGGCAATTTTTACATTTTCATTTAAATCCCCTCCTCTTACGGACTACTTTTCTCTCAAAGGACAAATGATATGTTCGTACTTGGTGGTAATATGGACGATTAATTTATATACTTGGGCGATTCCCTTCAATATTTACATGATGAATTTTCCATTGGTGGATTAGCTAGCAACTTTTTAGTTTAGTAATTGAGAAGGGAAACCCAACTTGATGGTTTGGCCAACTTATGATTGTCAACTACCTAATCACTTAGACCATCTCCAAAGGGAGGTAGCAAGCGTGGTTAGCTAATGTGTCCTTTGCTAACCCATATGCAGAATTGCTACCTCCATTTGTTACTTTTGAGATTTGGCACTCACTCCAATGGAAGTAGCAAACTTTATTATCTTAATATAAGTAATGGGAAATTACTGTAGAGACTTGAGAATGGATGCCATGAGCCCCATGGATATCGTTATTTTTTATAATCAAAATGATCTGTTTGTTATGTGAGATTCAACATGACAACGTTGCTGTATTTTGTTATGTCTGTTGGAGTGGGTTCCTGCCCATGTGGCACAACAATTTGCATTTGCTGTCTCCTTTGGAGATGGTCTTAGTTTGGTTCCATCATAGTTTTGACTTTTTTTTTTAATAATAATTTTCTAGTTTGGATTACTTTCCTAGTTAAGACTAAAATGTTTGGTTAATTCACTTCTACCCCATTGTTGCTAGTGCCATCTCTCCTTTGATGAGTTAATTCTCCCACTTGTTGTGGCTAAGATCATGCATAAAGCATGTTCCTGGTTAGAGATAGAATTGATCTCTAGCTGAGAACATGTCCTCCTTTACATGTCTATTATTGGGCCTGAAGTAATTAAGCCTTGCATTGAAGCAAAATTCAATCATCTAGTATCTAGGTTCATTTCATATTAGTAATTTGACACGGTTCTTGGCAACAACCCCCTATGATTTATGGATCATAATTTTGACCAATGATGACCACTAAGATTGTTGGTTTGATTTGAAATGGTAGACATGAAAGAGGAAATCGATCTCCGTTTAAAATACTTGGTAGATTTAAATGTAAGATATTGTTTCAAAAAGCTAAAATGGTGGAGTAGAAATTTTGTTGGTATTTGGAGACCCAAATATTGCATTGTTGATCATTTAATAGGAAACTACGGATGGAATAGGAAAGCATGCAAGTTTCAAAACTTCTATGAGTTCTCTTTATTAAGCTAGGTTTATCTGATGCCAAAATACCCCCTTCCTCCCCATGAAAAGGAGACCAGTACAAGTTCTGAAACTCAGCACAACTCCCAATGAAATTGATTATCGAATCAGCCTTCCTTGGTGCTGACTTTAGGGGATGATTAATACACTAGGGTTTTTAGATATGATTGGGTAAATGTATGTAGTCTGGTACAATTCTTCATGTGGGTTATGAAACTTCAAAGAATGGAGAATCAGCCCAAGTACCCTATCTCTGGTTGTCAAACAGGCTTGCACTACCAGCACTTTTGAGCTTCAGCTTCCCTTCATGAGGAAAATTCCACTTGATAAGTCTTACATGTCTGGTTTTACTCAGAACTTTGATTTTGAAGGCACATTTTTGGATGACTCTAACAGTGCTAGGAATGTCACAGTTCTCATTCTCGAAAACACCTTTATTTCGTAATTTCCAAATATGCCATACAGTGACACAAATGGAGATATTCCAAGGAATTTAGTCTTGTTACAAGGATTTCTTAAGATTTTCCATGTCCAATATTTCCAATGCTTTGTTAGCTCAATATCTTAAGAGGTGACTGATGTCCTCCTCATATAAGTTATGTAGGTCAGAGAGAATTAGAAGATAGAGCTCTGCAATCCTTTGTTTATTAGTCATTGTTTCACCATGAAGAATGATCCAAGTGAAGCCTTTCAAGTTTCATGGGGAATTGCAGTTTCCAAAGCCATCTCTAATCTTTGTTGCTTTCAGATTCCTTTGCAAGCAGATTATAAGTGGATCTAGTATGAAATTTACCACTGTTATTTTCCAGTCCAGCTAGGAGTATCAGGTTACATCTTCTGTTGTTGTACTTCTGCTTCATAGTCACTTCACACCATTAGGTTAGGTGTTCTAAATTGCTTGTTATCAGTTTGAAACATTCTAATTTTTCCCTTCAATTTGCCAAGCATCTGGTTGGCAATTTTGACCTTTTCATTTAAATCTCCTCCTCTTACGGACTACTTTTCTCTCAAAGGACAAATGATATGTTCGTACTTGGTGGTAATATGGACGATTAATTTATATACTTGGACGATTCCCTTCAATATTTACATGATGAATTTTCCATTGGTGGATTAGCTAGCAACTTTTTAGTTTAGTAATTGAGAAGGGAAACCCAACTTGATGGTTTGGCCAACTTATGATTGTCAACTACCTAATCACTTAGACCATCTCCAAAGGGAGGTAGCAAGCGTGGTTAGCTAATGTGTCCTTTGCTAACCCATATGCAGAATTGCTACCTCCATTTGCTACTTTTGAGATTTGGCACTCACTCCAATGGAAGTAGCAAACTTTATTATCTTAATATAAGTAATGGGAAATTACTGTAGAGACTTGAGAATGGATGCCATGAGCCCCACGAATATCATTATTTTTTATAATCAAAATGATCTGTTTGTTATGTGAGATTCAACATGACAACGTTGCTGTATTTTTTGTCTGTTGGAGTGGGTTCCTGCCCATGTGGCACTGCAATTTGCATTTGCCGTCTCCTTTGGAGATGGTCTTAGTTTAGTTCCATCATAGTTTTGACTTTTTTTTTTAATAATAATTTTCTAGTTTGGATTACTTTCCTAGTTAAGACTAAAGTGTTTGGTTAATTCACTTCTAGCCCATTGTTGCTAGTGCCATCTCTCCTAAGATGAGTTAATTCTCCCACTTGTTGTGGCTAAGATCATGCATAAAGTATGTTCCTGGTTAAAGATAGAATTGATCTCTAGCTGAGAACATGTCCTCCTTTACATGTCTATTATTGGGCCAGAAGTAATTGTGCCTTGCATTGAAACAAAATTCAATCATCTAGTATCTAGGTTCATTTCATATTAGTAATTTGACACGGTTCTTGGCAACAACCCCCTATGATTTATGGATCATAATTTTGACTGTCCATGGTATGAATGTGCTATGCCGGAGATTGTGGTGGATAGGTGGAAAAACTATATTTAAGGCTTTGCATGAGGGCATTTAGGAATTTATGGGGGTGAATGATAAGAAATATAAGTGTTGACCTCTGTTATCAGAATCTTACGATTTACGATTCAATTCGCAATTTTTGCAAAATCGATACGAATCTATGGGAGAATCTATTTTGGAAGTGAATCTCTAGTGAATCGCACGATTCATAATCGATTCACGATTCGATTCACTTTTTACGATTCATGCAATTTTTGAAATTATTGTATACGAAATATTTTCGACTCTTTTTTTCTCCATCTTTTTAGTGAAAATGGCATAATACAACTTTTAATAGCGTTTAATACCAAAATAACCAACATATATACATGATTTATTGTTATTTTAGTGATCATAGAGTTTTTAATAAGATCCAGTTAGATTCAATCAAACCCAACATATTTTTAACATTTCTTCCCATTTTTTTTCCTTTTAAAAAATCATAATATATCTTCTAAAGATGTTTAAGATTAAAGTCACACTATGAATTATCTATTACTATTTTATTAAATTGAATACTACATGTGTGAGGTCAGTTATACTTTTTAAAATATTTTAGGCTTTAAAATAAAAGATTCTAAATAATTCCTTCTTATTATTTGCTCACTGTTACTTAGAAAAGTATATATGCTTATTGTCAAAATATCAACATTGTTGTTAATTATTGTTACTTTGGAAATTGATAGTTTGTCTATTTGGTTACTATCTTTATTAAGAATGACTGATAAGAAATATCTAAAAAAGAAAAAAGGCAAGATGGTGATATTACATCTTTATTAAGAACGGTTGATAAGAAATATCTAAAAAAGAAAAAAAGGTAATATGGTGATCTTACATAGGAACCTTTGTTAACTTCTTACCTATTAAACTACGTGATTATTATTCAAAATAACATTTTTATTGATTTAAGTCTAAATATTTTATATTCATAAGATATATTTAACATCTAAATGTGTAGATATATGTTTTTAAGTAATTTAGAAAAAGTGACCGAATCTTTACGATTCACGATTCGATTCAATTCGCGATTCGGTACAAGACCATTTCGATTCACGATACGAATCCCGATTTGACAACTATGGTGTTGACTGAATATGGACATGCTCAAAGAAGACCAGTGATGACCTCTAAGATTGTTGGTTTGATTTGAATTGATAGACATGAAAGAGGAAATCCATCTCTGATTAAAATACTTGGTAGATTTAAATGTAAGATATTGTTTCAAAAAGCTAAAATGGTGGAGTAGAAATTTTGTTGGTATTTGGAGACCCAAATATTGCATTGTTGATCATTTAATAGGAAACCATGGATGGAATGGGAAAGCATGCAAGTTTCAAAACTTCTATGAGTTCTCTTTACCAAGCTGGGTTGATCTGATGCCAAAATACCCCCTTCCTCCCCATGAAAAGGAGACCAGTACAAGTTCTGAAACTCAGCACAACTCCCAATGAAATTGATTATCGAATCAGCCTTCCTTGGTGCTGACTTTATGGGGATGATTAATACACTAGGGTTTTTAGATATGATTGGGTAAATGTATGTAGTCTGGTACAATTCTTCATGTGGGTTATGAAACTTCAAAGAATGGAGAATCAGCCCAAGTACCCTATCTCTGGTTGTCAAACAGGCTTGCACTACCAGCACTTTTGAGCTTCAGCTTCCCTTTATGAGGAAAATTCCACTTGATAAGTCTTACATATCTGGTTTTACTCAGAACTTTGATTTTGAAGGCATATTTTTGGATGACTCTAACAGTGCTAGGAATGTCACAGTTCTCATTCTTGAAAACACCTTTATTTCTTAATTTCCAAATATGCATACAGTGACACAAATGGAGATATTCCAAGGAATTTAGTCTTGTTACAAGCATTTCTTAAGATTTTCCATATCCAATATTTCCAATGCTTTGTTAGCTCAATATCTTAAGAGGTGATTGATGTCCTCCTCATATAAGTTATGTAGGGCAGAGAGAATTAGAAGATAGAGCTCAGCAATCCTTTGTTTATTAGTCATTGTTTCACCATGAAGAATGATCCAAGTGAAGCCTTTCAAGTTTCATGGGGAATTGCAGTTTCCAAAGCCATCTCTAATCTTTGTTGCTTTCAGATTCCTTCGCAAGCAGATTATAAGTGGATCTAGTATGAAATTTACCACTGTTATTTTCCAGTCCAGCTAGGAGTATCAGGTTAGCTAGTAAATTTAGCTAAATGAATGCTCCTGATGCTATCCAATTCAGGTGATATTCAAAGCATTAACAATATTAGAAAGCCCCAGTCTCCTTGGATTGGTTATCGGTCTCCTTCTCAGGGTGGAAGTAAACAAGATAACTGTTACCATGCCATCAATGGAGATAACTGTCTCCTTTTGGAAAGCCCTTTATGGATATTGTGATCACTCAACAGTTTAATCTAGAGGGAACTTTTTTCAGAATGAATTCTCTGTCCCAGTTTGTATAGTTGGTCCAGGTGATTACTAACTTTAGCCTTTTCTTAAACCCAGAACTCCTCTCTTGCTTTTCAACATGACAAATCATGCTTACAACTGATCAGAACTGTTGGTTGATAGCCTTTGTTAATGTGAAATCTTTGCAGCAATAACAGTTGAGATACTCACGGTTCAATAGTTTTTTCTCCCCCTGTAGTTATTTGATGCAAGTTGCCACTCTCTCTCTCTCACTCTCTCTCTCATGCATACGGACATGCAAATGCATACATGCATGAATTGTTGCCTTTTAGTTATTGTGGCATGGTTCTGGTCCCCTTGATGCTTGCTTACCATTTCAGATTAAGCATGACCTTGCTGATGCTGACTACAAAAGATAGTTTCTAAACTTTTACATCTATGATGATTTTCAAAGAATCCTGTTTTAGTTCTTGAGCATTTTGTTGTCACTTCTTGTCAGATTGAACTTTATTTTTTCTAAGACAATTTTTCACTTTGTGTGCATGTGCAGTGTGGATGGTGGAAGACCAAGTAGTGCAAGTATCTTTGTTGGTGGCTTTGTCTTGGGTGGAATTGTTGTTGGAGCACTAGGTTGTATATATGCACCCCAGGTATGTGTGTATTCCTGAACTGTTGTCTATCCATTAGAATTGGATTTATTTGGTCAAATCTCTGGATTGTTTGATATGTGGTACTTCAAATTTGATTGGATAACATAGTTGCTGTGAGGTTCATTTGCCTTACAGATCAGCAAGGCACTGGCAGGAGCAGACAGGAAAGATTTGATGAAAAAGCTGTCAAAATTCATATGTGATGAAGAGAAAGCCTTGGAGGTGAGATCTTTCTCTTGCATTTTGGCTTCCATTAATGGTTCGTAAAAAAATGTCTTGGTTATTTTTTTTTTTTTCCTTTTGTGGAGCTGACTTTCATAAATTTCTTGGTTCGTAAACACCTCAAGCTCTCTTTTTCTTAAACTCTGCCACCCTCCACCAACCTAATATGATGATGATGATGATGATGATGATGATGATGATGATGATGATGATGATGATGATGATGATGATGATGATGATGATGATGATGATGATGATGATGATGATGATGATGATGATGATGATGATGATGATGATGATGATGATGATGATGATGATGATGATGATGATGATGATGATGATGATGATGATGATGATGATGATGATGATGATGATGATGATGATGATGATGATGATGATGATGATGATGATGATGATGATGATGATGATGATGATGATGATGATGATGATGATGATGATGATGATGATGATGATGATGATGATGATGATGATGATGATGATGATGATGATGATGATGATGATGATGATGATGATGATGATGATGATGATGATGATGATGATGATGATGATGATGATGATGATGATGATGATGATGATGATGATGATGATGATGATGATGATGATGATGATGATGATGATGATGATGATGATGATGATGATGATGATGATGATGATGATGATGATGATGATGATGATGATGATGATGATGATGATGATGATGATGATGATGATGATGATGATGATGATGATGATGATGATGATGATGATGATGATGATGATGATGATGATGATGATGATGATGATGATGATGATGATGATGATGATGATGATGATGATGATGATGATGATGATGATGATGATGATGATGATGATGATGATGATGATGATGATGATGATGATGATGATGATGATGATGATGATGATGATGATGATGATGATGATGATGATGATGATGATGATGATGATGATGATGATGATGATGATGATGATGATGATGATGATGATGATGATGATGATGATGATGATGATGATGATGATGATGATGATGATGATGATGATGATGATGATGATGATGATGATGTTAATAAAACAGGAGTTAGAGAAGTAGAACCGTCCTCTCATTTTTTTTATTAATTAAAAAAATTATTATTATGCTTATTTAGTTTTCCATTCATCTATGGTCATCTATTTGTGGTTTACCCTTAATTTATCATATTTTTGGAAGCTTGATTGATATGATCAAGCAGCCCCAGAATCTGTATTCTTTATCACATAGAGTACATGACATATACGTTATTCATTAAATATTTAATTTAATACTTTTTTTTTTCTATGATATGGTGTATTTTTTAATTTTTACTAGGGATCTTGTCATTGATTCATGTTGACAATATGAACTCTCATCCACTTTATATGATTTGATGAGAACAGAGAACACGCAAAATCTTGACTGAGAAGATCGCGCAGCTGAACTCTGCCATAGATGATGTCTCTTCGCAGCTCCGTGCTGATGATACCCCAAATGGAACTGCTGTAAGCCCGGATGAACTTGAGGCTTCCATATGACAACTGTTCAAAAGATATCCTGAAGTTGTTTATAGATGAAAAATGTTTGAAACAAATCCTTTAAATTTTCACTAGTAAACTGAGGGCTCAAGGTGGGGCCCTTATGTATTGTGTCGAATGTTAATGATTCAGTTAATTTGAATGATGCTTTAAAATTATAGGTTTATTATGGATTGAATGAATTATTAGGGATTACAGCTGTATTGTTTTCCTGGTTTGGCAACTAATTATTAGTCGCGACATCCAAAATAATTTTTTTTCGCAAAAAATGACAATTGCCGACCAAGAGTTTTGGTCGCAAAAAATACATGTATTGCCGACCAAAACAGTTCTTGGTCGTGGAATCTCACTTTTGCCGACCAAAAGTTTTGGTCGCGAAAAGACACAAATGGCGACCAATTTTTTTGGTCGCGAAATGTGATAATTGGCGACCAAAAAATTTGGTCGCGAAATGTAATAATTGGCGACCAAAATTTTTGGTCGCAAAATGTGACAATTGGCGACTAAGAAATTTGGTCGGGAAAATAT
>NW_021026975.1:310547-321783 GCF_004153795.1 Camellia sinensis
CGGTTTGTCTTCTGATTTGCCGTCATGTGAAACTTAGCAGCAACAATTCAAGTCGGACCTGAATAGCACAAGTTGATGGCTTGATGCTCCGGCAAGTGTTGGGACCATTGATAAGCAATGGAACCACTGTCCTCCCTCCTTCATGCGGCTTCAAAGGGGACGTTGCATGCTTCTAAGTCTCATCACACGTTCATGGGTGATAAGTGACATTCTCGGTGTGGCCTTGGCTACATCTGGCCAAATCCACCACCTAACATTTTCTTTATGGTCGGTTTTCATTCTGTTAAACAATTTAGTCCTCCATTCTTTAATATTTGTTCAAAGTGATGGTTAAGTCACTCTGAGGACGCAACGAGAAGTGATTCATACTGAAATTGGACTAGGTCTTGCGATGTCTCTGTAAGGTTAGCGTTGAGCTAGTCTCATTTCCCATGCTTTGATAATGATCCATCGGTGTGAAATGTTCTCAACAAAGAATAGAAATGGGAGGCACCAAAATGATGATGCGAAGTTGTATTTTATGAGCTCTTTACCTGAAACTAAGAAAGAAGCGACTTCGACTTCGAAGACTGTGTTAAGGGCCTAACCCTCGGTCTGGTTACTCGGCAAGTAGAATTCAAGATGAACTATTAATCATGTAGGAAACCCTAAACAGCCCTTAATTCATAAAGTATGGCTACGTATGTAAAGAGCACAAGCTAGGATGTGTGCAATATACAGTGGATCAAAGTGCACCGAGCAAAGAGGGGGAATGAACGCATCATCTTTTGATTCATAACTGATGTATTGGATGATTTTCTTCATCACTCGATATTCATGGTTTGACTTCAGGAAAGAGGAGAGACAGGAGAGTAGGTGCTGAGCTGTGAGTTTAGGTCATACAGGAAGAGGGTATTAGCCCTTTCTACCTTTGGTAGTATCCCCACCCAAGTTCGAACACCCTTGCATGGATTCCTAGTACCAAACAGTGGGAATGATAGGAAAGAGATAGAAATTGGAAGCAGCGAGAGGGTGGCTCTAAGCTCTACCTCATTTGGATGGTGCTCCAGCTTTTTTTTGTCTGCCACACCGAAACCTCAATGCCCCTTCGTCGTTTGGCTCTGTTTAACGGACTCAACAGATTCTCTTGTGCGTAGCTCTCTACATGGAGGCCGGTCTTGATGTGTGTATGGCTCAGATTATATATATCTCAAAGCTAATTTGCACAAGAGAAGAGCTCTCAAAGATGGTTTTTTTGGCTTTTTTTGAGTTTTTCTACCAACACCGTGGGCCTAAGTTCGCTAGTTTGTGAGATTTGGAATATGAGGGTTGGGAATATTTCTTTTTCAAACGCAGCTTGGGCTATTCCCCGCCAGGACGTGGTTTCTTTAAGACAAAGAAAGCGGGACATGGTGTCCCCGCCAGGGCCGATTGGTTCACACTCAATGGTGCTTACCGAATGGAGGTAATGAATCAAGGAAAAGCAGAAACGGCAATTGAGAGTTAGTCCTTAATAAGCATTTCAATCAACAGCTGCCAGGAGAACATTTACATTCTTTAATTGCTTGCGGTAATGTTCTGATCAAGCTAAGTTTTGCCTTTCCATTTGGCTAGGTAATCCATACTTTGTGGGAGGTGTTTCATATGCTGGCTGAGAATCAAATATTGGGTTGTGTCCTCATTGGATGATAATTTGTAAGGACTACTTTACCTAAAAGAAAACGCGTAAATATTGAAATTTATCTGGACCACAAAAGGGTCAAGAATGAGACGGGATGAGATTAGTATCTAATACATGGACTGATGCACAAGGGAAGGCTCTTATAAATTTTTTATTGCAACAATCTTATGATTGAGCTAGTTTATGAAGAGCTGTAATTACACACAGGAAGGGCAGAGACGAAGGATTAAATTATCATATGCCAAATTAATTAGTTGAGTGATTGATGAAGGTAGCTCTCATAATGTGTTGTTCCTTCTGCTTCCGGTGTTTCAGAGCAGGGCAGACGGGTCGTTTCAAAAATGCTTTTGGTCTTAATGTTAAAATAGCTCGCATTGAGGTTTGGCGTGATTGTTTACCAATTGCTTGAACTGTGTCCTTCTGAGATTCGAACCATCAAAAGCACTTTCTTTATCGGAGTTGGCTGGCAGCGTCAAGTCTTGTGGGATTCATGGTAGATGCCGGTGTTCAAGTGCGGAATTCTCATAGCTTTGGTTATTTGGCAGTCTAAGTTAATTTCTCATGTTAATTCTGCATATTCGCACTATGTTTCTACTCTCACTAGGCAGCTTCTAGTTATATGTCATGTTTTCTTTTTCGAAATCCAATACTTTGTTTGAGCTTCCCCATTGCCTCATACAAGGTCTAGTTATTATATGTTATTCTCAGCATCTCATAATCGACTCTACTCCTAGTCCTATCAACAGTTTGTTTGTGGAATGATAGCAAACCATATCAAGGCTTAGCATTTTTAGTTAATTCGGCTAATAACCTTCTAATTCTCAACAAAAAAGTATGGGGTATAAAAAGCTGTTATCTTGTGGTGCTGTTTTCTATGTCTTGGCTCTCCTTTGCATTTGGTGGCTTTTCGCCCTGGGTAGCACCATTGGGTTTCACCGACATGATTCGCGTTAGGCCGTTCACGTTGAGGCCGAGTTTGGCTCCTCCTTGGGATCCTTCTTCTTAATGCCGTGACTTTTCTAAGTATGAGGACTACCCTTTGACTCCTTTGGTTGACTTTGCGTTGGTATTGTAAGCCCTTAGCACTTTGACTGTTATGCCCAGCCATCGTTTACTGTTTGTTCTTTCTATCCAGATCTCAGGCAAGGAATGCCTCGTAGGTTCCATTCTCTACTCCTTGGTTTCTGATTCCAAGGATGCCGACCTCCAATGCGATGACTGCTTCAATGCCATATGACATGGCAAAAGGAGACTCCCCGGTTGATCTTCTTGGTATAGTCCGATATGCCCGCAACACATTGGGCAATTCTTTCACCCACTTTCCCTTGGCTACTTCTAGCCTCTTCTTGATCCCATCCAGGATGGTCTTGTTGGATGCTTCTATCTGACCATTACTTTGGGAAAAACTAGAAGTAGAGTAATAGTTCTTAGTCTTGTACTTTGCACAAAAGCTCTTGATGAATTTACTATCAAACTAGTTACCCTTGTCTGCTATAATGGCCTTTGGGATCTCAAACCTGGTGATTATGTTCTCCCAGATGAAGTTCTTCACATCGATATCTTGAATCTTCACAAGGGGTTCGGCATCTACCCACTTTGTAAAGTAGTATGTGGCTATGAGCAAGAACTTTCTTTGTCCAGCTGCCTGGGGCAGTTATCCTACCAGGTCCATGCCCCACTGGGCAAATGGCAAGGGAGTTGTTGGTTGGTGTATCAAAGGTGCAAACCTTTGACACTTTGCACACTTTGTCACATAGGATTTAGCATCTTTCTGCATGTAGGGCCACCAGTACCCCTGGGATATGGCCCTATGAGCAAGTGATCTACCCCCAGCATGGCTTCCACATACACCCTCATGGATCTCGGATAGGTAGTCCTCTACCTGGGATAGGTGCACACATCTCAAAAAAGGCCCAGTGAAGGACCTTCCGTAGAGATGGCCTTCTGCTATGAAGTTGAACCTGGCCAACTTCAATCTAGTCTTGTGTGCCTCTTTTCGATCATCTAGCAGTTTACCATCCCTGAGGAACATCACTATTGCATCCATCCAGCTTAAACCCATTTCTACGCACATTGCCTCATACTTTGTTATTAAAGGCTCCACACTTGGTCCTGACAAATAATCAATCATGATTGTCCTTGGTTTCCCTGACTTTATAGCACTAGCCAGGTTAGCCAAGGCATCAACATGACTGTTATCATCTCAACTAACCTGTTGTAGCCGGTAATCCTGGAATATTGTGAGCAGCCTAAGAATCTCTTTGATATAGGCTATCATCCTTTCATCTCGGGCTACATACTCACCCGTTGCTTGATTCACAATAAATTGGGAGTCACAGCAGACTACCACCTCATCGGTTTCCATTACTACTGCTAGCTTTAGTCCAACAATCAGTGCCTCATATTCTGCTTCGTTGTTTGAGGCCTTGAATCCCAAACAGATTGATTGCTCTATCAATCGCCCATCTACCGATACCAAAACCACTTATGCCTCTGCTCCTTGACGATTTGAACTTTCATCAACAAGAAAGCGGAAGGATCGCCGATATAGATGTCACAGGGTTTTGGTTGCTCTGTCTTCTTCTGTTTTGCTGGAGTGGGGTCATTTGGCCCTAGTTGGGTTTTCTCTAATTCTTCTGGATATCCTAAGTCACGACTCACCGGAGCCCGCCTTGGAATGGCACTAAGAGTGAACTCGGCCACAAAGTTGCCCAGAACTTGGCCCTTAATTGTTCGTCTATACCTGAATTCCAAGTCATATTGGCCCAGTACTATTACCAATCTGGCTACTCTGTCTATCAAATCTCCATGCTGCAACAGAGACTTCAAGGGATACTCAGTTAGCACTATAATCTTGTGGGCTTAGAAGTAATGATTCAACTTTTTTGAGGCCATTATCAAGGCCAATGTCAATTTTCTCAGGGACAAGTACCTGGTTTCTGCACTTGCTAGGGTTTTACTCACATAATATACTGTCTTTTGCTTTCCTTTCTCTTTTTGGATTACCACTGCACTCACTGTGTGGTCAGAAAATTCCAAGTATATGAACAATTCTTCTCCAGGTGTTGGGTTTGATAAGACTGAAGCTGTTGTCAGGTACTTTTTCAAGTCGGCCAACGTGACTTTTCACTCTTCTGACCACAAAAAATCTGTGGCCTTCCTTAATAATTGAAAAAATGGCTTGTATTTATCAGAAATTCAACTAATAAATCTATTCAAGGTTACCGCATTACCGGTCAGAATCAAGACCTACTTGGTTGATGTTGAGCTTTTTAAGTGAATGATGGCTTTGATTTGATCTGAGCTTGCTTCAATGCCCCTCCTGGTGACCAAGTATCCTAGGAACTTACCGGATCTGACTCCAATGCACATTTCGAAGCATTAAGTAGCAGTCGATATGTTCTTAGGATGTCAAACACTGCCTTCAAGTTGGCCAAATAGTCCCCAGGTTCTTTGGTCTTTACGACCATGTCATCGATGTAGACTTCTACTGTCCTCTCAATCAAATGCTTGAACATCTTGGTCACTAACCTCTGGTAGGTTGCCCCTGCATTCTTCAACCCGAAAGGCATCACTTTGTAACAATAAAGTCCTTTCAGGGTAATCAATGTTGTTTTCTCTTCATTTGGGGTGTACATTGCTATCTGGTGATAGCCTCTGTATGCATCTAGAAACTCATTCTTCCATGCCCTGATGTGGCATCCACCAGCTGATGGAGCTTAGGCATAGGGAAGTTGTCCTTGGAACAAGCCTTATTCAGGCTGGTGAAGTCCACGCAGACCCTCCACTTGTCGTTCTTCTTTTTCACTACTACTATGTTGGACAACTAGGTAGGGTAGTTTACCTCCCAAATGGCGTGGGTTTCTAGTCGCTTATCCACTTCTTCCTCAACTGCCTTCATATGTATTAATGTTGGCCTTCTTGCTCGCTGGATGACAGGTTTAGCCGACCTGTCCACATTAAGCCTATGACAAGTGACCCCGGGATCAATGTCAGGCATCTCATAAGGTGTTCAGGCAAACACTTCTATGTTTGCTCACAAGAAAGTCTCTAACTCCTTTTCCACCTCCTCGGCTATGCCTGTGCTGAGAAGGAAGAAGCGTTCTTCATCACCTTGTTGGACCAGAATCTTCTTCAAAGCTTCACCACTCTTGTCGGCTGGTTCTTTGCCAACATCATCTAGGACCTCCATCTCTTCGTCCTTGATTTCCACTATCTCTGCTTCCTGTATGTTACAGTGGATTTTATTGTTGCCATGGAGTAATTTTTTGCCTGTTCCTAATCGCCTCTGACTTCATCAATCCCCTGTTCAGTTGGAAACCACAACAACTAGTGCAGTGTTGAGGGAACAACCCTCATTGCGTGCAACCACGGTCTTCCCAAAATAACATTGTAAGGGAAGGGGGTATCAATCACTATAAATTGTGTGCTTACCTTCTTGGTGCCTTCTTGCACCTCCAAATTCATGGCACCTACGGGCCATGTTGGCGTCCCATTGAACCCAACCATGGAGCTGTCAGACTGCTCCTGGTAAAGGCCAAGCTCTTTATAACATCTGACATACATGAAGCCACAAAAGCTACCTTGGTCAATCAGTATGAGCCTCACCTAACATTCACCAATCTTTAGGGTTACCACCAAGGCATCATTGTGTGGATGTTGCACCATGTCCAGGTCTGTCTCAATAAAAGAAACATTGGTCCTTCGTATTCGTTTGTCCTGGGCTTCTTTTACTGGGCTTGATACACATGATGCAAGTGCCTTACTCTCTGGGTCTGTAACGCCCTCAAAATAATAACATTAAAACCCATCAACTTAGGCATGCATTGATACAAAGAAACCAACCATCTTTCCATTTATCTGAATAGTTCTTACAAAAGTATTACATGTTAACAACAAAAGCAAATGCCCTACGAGCTTACAGCTTTCCATGTTAATACTTGGTTACAAAAAGAAGAGTGCTAACTCAATACATCTTAAGCCCTTGGCTTGAATTTATATGTAATACATCAAAAGAAAGCAAATAACAAGCAGTCTGTCTGCCTCTAGCCCAAGCTATGTCCTTGGAGGTGGCATGCTACCTGTACCTGAAAATGATGTCCCACAAAGAGTGAGCCACAGCCCAGTAAAAATACACTAAACCAGCCATGAACAATGACTAAAAGATTAGCAGTTGATAGATGGTTAACACAGATACATCCACATATATCATATTTCGATTTCATGATATTAAGTCCATGTTACATTTCATTTCCCATGTCTTTTCCAACTTTGAGTTTGAAAATAAGGCTCAACACCTAGCCAAATAACTAAATGAGATTTAGACTCATCTTTAAAACACTTTCAAAATTCATGAGGGATACACATATTAATGCTGTATCAATAACACATAAACCATTCCCACACTTTGCGAAAGATACATATTTCGGTGCTGTATCAACATAACATAGAATCACTTTTGTACTTTACAATTGATAACGATATACATTTTAGTGCTATATCAAATCAATTCAAACTCTTCCATAATCAACACTTGATACACATTGTAGTGCTGTATCAATGTCACACAAAATCCGGTTTAGAGGTCCATCCCCTATCTTCCCCTAAACTGTGGAGTACATCCCCCATCTCCTCCCACACAACACATGTATATAAACATAGATCATATACAATCAATCAATACATAGAGTTAATGTATTATTCTAGTTGCTATATTCAATAGCATACTCAATCGATTAGTTTTAGTTTGCCTAATCATCATGCAGTATCTACAACAATCAAGACTATCCTTCACCGATAGCCCAAAGCAGTTATTTCTATACTGAAAATAAATGCACCAAATGGATATATAATCAACATTTCAACTAGGTAAGCGATGAACGAATCAAACTACACCCTTTAATCCCATACACCTCCAATTCCAACATTCTCAATTTAATTCATCCTTTCTTCAAATTAATTATACCAATTAATTTATCAATGTAATTAGAGCATTTCCCATAGTTAACATCACAACCCTAAGGTTCCATTTTCATCAATAAACCAATATTGATCTCATTTCTCTATGCCAAACATGCATATAAGTTTATATAAACAAAACCCCAACTTTTGTAAAATTACACAAAGGCCCAAACTTTCTCAAAATTACCCAACAACCCCCAACTCATCAAAATACTAAAATTCAAAGACAAAACTCATGAGAATGAGTAGGATATCCCTACCTCGAAGTTAGAGCTCAAACGGAAAAGTTGAAGAAAACCAAAATGCTCCAAACTCAAAGATTCACGGATCAAAATGGAGTCTTCGACGATCCACACACTTTTTACAAAGGCCGGAGGATAGGAAGACACTCTAACTAGATCAAACCCTAGAGAGAAGGGAGTTTCTAGAGAGAGGAGCTCTCAAAATAAATTTTTAGAAAGTATGAGAGAGAGAGAGAGAATGTAAAAAGTGATTTTAAAATGCCCAGCTGCCAACTGATATACGACATTCCCGCTCTAGTGGAGAACACAACGCTCGAGCGTCAAGAACAAAAAACTAGGTACGCTCAAGCGCAAGAAGGCCCGCTCGAGCGCCAAGACATAAGAATAAAGTACATCCGCTTGAGCACGAAAACCAGCCCGCTCGAGCGTAGATTTTCCCCTCCCAGAACTTACATCAAAAAGTACTACCCGCTCGAGCGCCACAGTACCCACTCGAGCGTAAAGAAACCCGCTCGAGCGTAAAAATCACACCTGCAGGAGTTTTGCAGGGACACGAAATACTGGGAGTGTGCAATCTCCGCTCGAGCGCAACAAGGCCCGCTCGAGCGGAACGACCAAAAACTTGTCAACAAGATTTTAGACCAAGGTTCAACCCACCTGTTCAAAACATGCCCAACACATCCTAAAACTCAAACAAAATGGAATTAAAGTACGACAACAAGATAGATACAACTACCAACTCCACGGAACCGAGTCCGGAATACAACAAAACAGTAAAGGGACAACCGGGATCGCTATAACCTCCCCCCCTTAAAGAATTTCGTCCCCAAAATTAAATACAAGTTTTTCAAAAACAAGATTTTCTCAATTCCCAACATTATCACAATGCGAATTTTAACAACTCGACCCATTACCGGTCATCTCATCTCTTTTCAAGAGGCAGTTTACAACATTTTCCACAACATGCATTATAGTTATGCATTCCCTGAAATTCCACAAATTTCAATACTACATTCCACAATTCTATATTATATTCAGTATTCATGATATATTTCCATTTCTACAATACATCCAACATATGCAATGTTACATTAAACTTCCATTTTGAGGCAAGTTTCAAAATACTTCCATTAAATCGAAACATAAACCATGTTTTACAACCTAAGATATATTTAATACTCTTAAGGTTCAACAATATTACAAAATTACAAAAGCATGGTTACACATCAACAAACAAGTCTGGATATTTCTCGCAGACTTCCAACTCACGTTCCCAAGTGCCTTCCTCCACTCCATGATGTTTCCACAAGACTTTTACCAAGGGAATGGTCTTGCTTCGCAAGACTTGATCCCGCCTATCCAAGACCCGAACTGGTCTCTCCACATACGAGGCATCCTCATCTACCTCCAAGTCGGTCCAATCTAACACATGGGACGGATCCGGCTCATACTTTTGAAGCATACTCACATGAAACACGTTATGCACTCCGGACAACTGCGATGGTAAAGCTAAATGATAAGCGACCTCCCCAATCCTCTCAAGGATCTCAAAGGGACCGATAAACCGAGGGGATAACTTCCCACTCTTCCCAAACCTCATCAAAACCCCGCATAGGTGATATTTTCAAAAAGACATGATCACCTACCTCAAACGCCAAAGGCCTCCTCCTACAGTCGGCATAACTCTTTTGGCGACTCTGGGCTGTAACAAGCCTCCTACGGATAAGCTCAACTTTCTCCGTCGTGTCCCTAACCAACTCCGGACCCAACAAAGGTGCATCACCCACCTCGGCCCAACAAACTGGAGACCTACACGGTCGGCCATATAAGGCCTCAAACGGTGCCATACCGATACTAGACTGAAAGCTGTTGTTGTAGGCAAACTCCACCAATGGCAAGTGCCTCTCCCACGTCCCACTAAAGTCAAGGACACAACCTCGAAGCATATCCTCAAGGATCTAAATAGTACGCTCGGATTGCCCATCAGTCTGAGGATGATAGGCCGTACTAAAGGTCAACTTAGTGCCCAAGGCACTCTCCAAACTCTGCCACAACCTAGCAATAAAACGAGAATCTCTATCTGAGACGATCGCGTGTAACCTCACTATGTCCTGAATGTACAAATCGGCAAGATGATCGATTGAATCTCTCACGCGCATAGTAATGAAGTGTGCCGACTTAGTCAACCGATCTACAACCACCCAAATAGCATCACTACCCCGCTGAGTCTTCGGAAGGCCCACAACGAAGTCCATAGTGACATGCTCCCACTTCCACTACCCCGTTGAGTCCTCGGAAGACCTACAACGAAGTCCATAATGACATGCTCTCACTTCCACTCGACAATAGGCAAGGGTTACAACAAACCCGTTGGCCTCTGATGCTCGGCCTTCACTTGCTGGCAAGTAAAGCACTTCGATACGAAAACAGCCACATCTCGCTTCATACCCCGCCACCAAAACTGGCGACCCAAATCCCGATACATCTTAGTGCCTCCCGGATGCACCGCAAGGTGTGAATGATGGAACTCTCAGAGTACTTCCTCTCGGCAAGACTCCGCAACAAACAAACGGTCTCGGTATCTCACACTCTGGTCGGGATACACCATCAAACCCTTCTCAACTTTCCCACTGGAGATCTTCTCTCGGAAGGACTCTACCTCCAGGTCACCTCTCTGTGCCTTTAATACTCGGGTCACAAGTATAGGCTGCGCAACAACAGAAAATAAGGCCGCAGCCTCAACAGATTTGCCCAGAAGCAAATCAAACTCGCCAAGTGCACCCAACATCTCCCATTCCCGGATGGCTATACAAGCTACATCACTAATGGGTTTCCTACTAAGGGCATCAGCCACAACATTGGCCTTTCCCGGGTGATAGTGCAACTCAAAATCATAGTCCTCAATGAACTCCATCCACCTTCTCTGCCTCAAATTCAAGTCTCTCTATGTAAACAGATACTTCAAACTCTTATGATCCGAGAACACCTCGAATCTCTCACCATAAAGGTAGTGCCTTCAAATCTTCAAGGCAAAGATCACCGCCGCTAACTCTAAGTCGTGAGTAGGATAGTGCCTCTCATGAGTTTTCAACTGTCGCGAGCCATAGGCTACTACCTTTCTCCTCTTGCATCAAGACGCAACCCAAGCCTTCCCGTGAGGCATCACAATACACTGAATAGCCCAAACCCCTCTCCGGAATAATCAATATTGGTGCGGTAGTAAGTCTAATCTTAAGCTCTTGGAATGACTTCTCACATGTCTCACTCCAAACAAACTTAACCCCTTTCCTCGTCAGCCTAGTCAATGGTGAGGCTAGCCTAGAGAAATCCTTCACAAATCGATGGTAATACCCGGCCAACCCCAAGAAACTAC
>NW_021026975.1:338737-381981 GCF_004153795.1 Camellia sinensis
CCTTGATGATGGCCTCCAGGAAATTGGCACACTATTTTCATGCCCACACCATAGTTGTCCTCACAGCTTTCCCACTAAAAGCTTTGTTTGAGAGGGCGAACTTTTCTGGGCGAATTTTGAAGTGGGCAGTAGAGTTGGGACAATTCGACATCAAGTTCCAACCCAGGACCGCAATAAAAGCCCAATCTTTGGCAGACTTCGTCGCAGAGTTTACTCCTGGAAGTCATCATATTTGCCCAGTCGACTTAACTGACACAACCGAACTAGGGACAGAAGTTGACGCCGGAATAGCGCAACCCCTAGTAGAAGGTAGTCAATCAAGCACCAGGGCAGACCATACTAAGGACAACAAGGAAGAGACAAACAAAGGCTCACCAGCAGTTCAAACAGAGGACGAAGGGCAGACAGCTAACATGGACCTTGAAGAAAACACCATCCTTGACCCCACCACATCATCTGACCCCTCCACTTGCTGGAAGTTATTCGTTGGAGAGATGTGGAAGCTCTTTGTGGATGGAGCATCCAACCGGCATGGTGCAGGACTCGGCATAGTCCTCATCTCACCAGACGGCCTGGTTATAGAGCAAGAAATCAACCTTGGCTTCCCAGCATCAAACAATGAAGCAGAGTACGAAGCACTTCTCGCAGTACTCAAATCAGCATATTACATGAAGGCCACCGATCTAATGGTCTACAGCGACTCACAGCTAGTGGTAAATCAAATTTTTGGCAACTATGAAGCAAAGGATGATAGGATGGCCAAGTACCAAGAGTTGGTCAGAACAGAGATCAAGAAATTTGAAGTAGTAAGGATAGAACAAATTGGCAGAGAGGAAAACAGTAGAGCAGACGAACTAGCAGGCTTCGCCTCAATGGCAGATTCCTCCATACCTCATCCACTACTAATTGACTACCTATCTAGACCAAGTATTGAAGAACCAGAAGCAGAAGAGGTATGTTGCACAGAACTAGGCCCCTCTTGGATGGATCCCATCATCCTGTTCCTAAAAGACGGCATCCTACCAGAAGAGAAAAAAGAGGCCAACAGAATAAGGGCAAAGTCGCAGCGATTTTGGCTATCTCCATCTTTGGCATTATACAAGAAGTCATTCTCAGGGCCCTACCTAAAGTGTGTTCATCCCAGCAAAGTAGAAGCATTCTTGTTTGAAATACACGAAGAAGTATGCGGAAGCCATCAAGGGGGAAGGTCGCTAGCTTACAGGGCCATTTCGCAAGGTTATTGGTGGCCATACATGCAAGCAGATTCAGAGAAATATGTGAAGAAGTGTGAAAAATGTCAGAAATTCGCACATCAAATACATCAACCAGCCAGAGAACTCCTACCATTGACTAGCCCATGGCCTTTCGCAATGTGGGGTTTGGACATCGTAGGATCACTCCCAACAGCACCCGGCGGCAGGAAGTTCTTTCTCGCGGCAACAGACTACTTCACAAAGTGGGTTGAAGCAGAAGCATTGGCATCAATCAAGGAAAAAGATGTAAAGAAGTTCGTCTGGCAAAACATCATCACTCGATTTGGCATACCAAAGGCCCTAATCTCAGACAATGGCACTCAATTCGACGGCAGAATCTTCAGAAGCTTTTGTGAAGAGTACAAGATAGAGTTCTACAATTCTACACCAGCATATCCACAAGCAAATGGGCAAGCAGAAGCATCAAACAAAGTCGTCTTGGATGGACTAAAGAAAAGGCAAGAAAAGGCAAAAGGCAAGTGGGCAGACGAACTTCCTCATGTTTTATGGGCATACCGCACCACACCTCGGCCATCAATAGGAGAAACACCATTCTCCTTAGCTTACGGAATGGAAGCAGTAATCCCACTAGAAGTTGGCCTCCCCACAATTCGAAGCGAAAATTTTGATCCAGACTTAAATGGAGAAGCCATAGCTTTAGAACTCGACCTCGCAGAAGAAAGAAGAGAAAGAGCACTGGTTCACATCGCCGCATACCAACAAGAGTTAATCAGAAAATACAACAAAAAGGTGCATCCAAGACAATTCAAGATCGGCGATTGGGTACTGCGCAAAGTAATGGGAAACACCTTGATCCCAGGAGATGGAAAGTTAGGGCCAAACTGGGAAGGTCCTTACAAAGTGGTTGGGTTAGCAGGCAAAGGGGCATACCACCTAGAAGACAAGGATGGCAAGGCAATCCCTAGGCCATGGAACACGGCCAATCTCAAGTTATTTTACTTTTAGCTTTTCTTTTTTGAAGAGTGGTTGGCTGGAATAAACCAACACTTGTTACTCTTCAGCCGAAGTAAGGGTATGGCTGAAGAGTGGTTGGCTGGAATAAACCAACACTTGTTACTCTTCAGCCGAAGTAAGGGTATGGCTGAAGAGTGGTTGGCTGGAATAAACCAACACTTGTTACTCTTCAGCCGAAGTAAGGGTATGGCTGAAGAGTGGTTGGCTGGAATAAACCAACACTTGTTACTCTTCAGCCGAAGTAAGGGTATGGCTGAAGAGTGGTTGGCTGGAATAAACCAACACTTGTTACTCTTCAGCCGAAGTAAGGGTATGGCTGAAGAGTGGTTGGCTGGAATAAACCAACACTTGTTACTCTTCAGCCGAAGTAAGGGTATGGCTGAAGAGTGGTTGGCTGGAATAAACCAACACTTGTTACTCTTCAGCCGAAGTAAGGGTATGGCTGAAGAGTGGTTGGCTGGAATAAACCAACACTTGTTACTCTTCAGCCGAAGTAAGGGTATGGCTGAAGAGTGGTTGGCTGGAATAAACCAACACTTGTTACTCTTCAGCCGAAGTAAGGGTATGGCTGAAGAGTGGTTGGCTGGAATAAACCAACACTTGTTACTCTTCAGCCGAAGTAAGGGTATGGCTGAAGAGTGGTTGGCTGGAATAAACCAACTCTTGTTACTCTTCAGCCGAAGTAAGGGTATGGCTGAAGAGTGGTTGGCTGGAATAAACCAACTCTTGTTACTCTCCAACCAAAGTAAGGGTATGACTGAAATTGGATCGGCTGGATTAAACAAACTAAAAACTCCTCAGCCGAAGTAAATATGTCGGCTAAGGAGTGGTTGGCTACTGTAAGTATAGTTTAACCAGCTAAAACCGAAATAACAGTTGGAGTAATAGAAGACATTACAAGTGCAAACATATGAATCAGAAACTGGAATAAGAGTCCAACAAAATTTTCATTCATTGAAGAGCAAGTACAAGAGGAACATAGCCCGGTTACACAAAAGGTAACAAAAAAGGAGAGAGGGGAAAGAAGCGGGAACTGTTCAAAAATTGCGAAACACGAAGACGGCGTTGATAGCTGCCTTCTATGAATGGGAGTGTGCCACGTGTATACGGAAAGGGAAGCGTTACAGTCGTGATTGAAGAGACGTTTTAACCGGACAAAGTAAAGCCCGAAGTAAAATTAGCTCGGCTTAAGGGCCCGAGGGTTTTTGGCTCGGCTGGAGAGGCTAAAGGGTTTTTAGCTCGGCTGGAAAGGCTTAATAAACTCTAGCTCGGCCAGTAGACGAGTAATCCCAGTCATGTTGCGCAGATGGAATTAAGGGGCAATTGAGAGGGTAATTTTTGGGAAAAATTGGGCCGAGCTGCGAGTTGGGCTTCGTGGCCCAAAGTGCGAAGGACTAAGTAAAAAGGCCGTAATGGTTACTCCGGCCCAGGAGAGGCAAGGTTACTCCGGCCTAGGAGAAACAAAGTTACTCCGGCCCAGGGAGGTAAAATTACTTCAGCTCAGGAATTATAAGGATACTTCGGTCTGGGAACGATTTAGAGTTATGCCGGTCTAGGAGTCATACCGGCCGAAAGTCATTGGTTCGGTCTAAGACCGTACCATTGGTTGTACATGAGAAAACCGAGATAAGGATAGAGTTAAAGGTGGAACCGAACTAAGAATAGTTCGGTTTACGCGGTGGCTCTGCATAGCCAAGCTTGTTTCGGTCATATAGTAGTTCGGCCAGAGTAAAAACCATCCCACTTGGTTTAAGCAGTGGGGGAGGGTGTAAAACGATAAGCATTATCCTTAGGAGTATGAATCCTAGGAGGACTCTGCATGGAGGAATAACAGTTCTACTAGGATTGTGCCACAGGAAACTTATAAAAGCTCACAAACATCACCTTGGAGGAGGTAATTTGACACAACACAATTTTTCTGAGAACATAGAGCTTTTGTCTATTTGTCAAGTTACTGACTTAGGCATCGGAGAGGTTTCCGGCAAACACCCGCCGGCTAGCTCACATTTGTGTTTTCAGGTGACAAAGCAACGTTGTATGGAGGAGCGTGGACTTGGTCAACAGGATTATACGAGAAGGCGTATTTCTTTTCCGTACACTTACAAACAAAAATTTATTCACGAATATAGTCGTTCCATATCTCAGCTGCAATAGAATCACGCAACTGCGAAACACATTCCAATTCTTCTTCTCCAAAAGGAAGATCCAAAAATTGGCTCTCTTCATTCAGCATAGACTGTTGTTCAATTTCTAACAGAGGCATTGGATCTTCCATTTCAAGCTCAGCTTCTTGTTCATACATTCTGAAAATCCAATCGTCTGGTTTCTCCTTACGAATGTAATTATGTATAGCACATGCCGCTACGACTAACTTCACTTGCGTCAGTAACGGGTAAGGAGGAGAGGACAAGATTGGGAACCGTGCCTTCAATGCCCCCAACGTGCAATTGGTAGCGCTGCGTAGCAATGAGTGTCGATGATTGAATAGCTCTTTGGCATCCTGTGGATGCAGGCTACCGCCAAATTCAATTAGGCCGTAGGGAACACCATCATACGGAGCAATAAAGCCTGGGATATTCGCATATTTGGTGTCCACCAGGTAGTATTTACCTGCATAATAATTGGATATTTTTATTTGCATAAAAAAATATTATAAGAGGGATTCATTGATAAGAACATAAACCCTAAACCCTAAAAAAATTAGAAGAGGGAATGAGAGAGAGAAATGAAGATAAGAATTTAACAAAGAAGAAAGAACCCCCACAAAAGCAATAGAGAAAAAAAAAAGAAAAAAAGAGAAACGACAAAAGAAAACAATGGAAACAATTTATCTCCAAACAATATGTACATAATCTGAAACTACCATCACCTACTCCACCTACATTGAATCATGAATCAAAAGATTTGCTTTAGTTAGCATAATATACACATATAAAAATATGCACATAGTGTTTAAAATGAAATAAATATTAATATAACTAAATTGTACATACATACATGTAGTTCCTCTCTTTTTCTCTCTCTCCCTCTTTTTTATTTATTTTTTATTATTATCTTGCAAAAACGATACAATTTCATACATTATACAAATAGAACTGAGTCACCATGAATTGCATGGAATCATATTGAATTGCAATTAAATCATATAATTCACTCAATTTAAGTCAGACTATGTCTCCATTGTGAGTCTTGAGAGCCTTGACAGCTTTATCCCTTGATACACCTGCCTGTGTCATCACCAAATCAATGTCACGTGGCTCCACCCCAGTCTCGTCAATCTCTTCCTCTTCCTTATCCACTTGTGCTCCAGTAGCAGCAGCAGAAATGAGAGACCGAGAGAGAGCTTGAAATGATGCTATGTTTGCAAGAAGTTTTGAATATAATATAAATATATTCCTTCTTCCTCATATTTTCGGAGTTCTTCTTCCTCATATTTTCTAAGTTGATATATATATAAAACCCATCATTTATTTTATTCTTAAGTGATCCACTCTGTCATACATGGTCTACTTGCAACCCTCACTCTGTCATACATGGTCTACTTGCAACCCTCACTCTGTCATACATGGTCTACTTGCAACCCTCACTCTGTCATACATGGTCTACTTGCAACCCTCACTCTGTCATACATGGTCTACTTGCAACCCTCACTCTGTCATACATGGTCTACTTGCAACCCTCACTCTGTCATACATGGTCTACTTGCAACCCTCACGCCGCCCTCTTTCTCTCTCCTCAAAACCCACGCCTTCTCACATGTTCCTCACATTATTTCTTTTTTGCTCCCAACCCTCCTGTCCCATTATTTCCTCTCCCACATGCACTTTATGCTGAAATATTTTTTTAATCAACCCACTCCCTCTCTCTCTGGTCCCTTTCTCTTTACTCATTATTCCCCTTGTTCCCCACTCTCTCAGTATATATATATAAAATCCATCATTTATTTTATTCTTATTTTGTACAAACCCATACCCAATCATTTATTTTATTATTCTTTTGTACAAACCCATACCCACTCTAATTCATACCTACTCATTTTTTAAAACGCATGCTGATTCACGCTACCCTTACTTTACCCCCTTTACCTTTATTTATTTTATTTTATCCAAAAAAAAAAAAAACACCTTCTATTCATTCCATCGAATTTTTCTGACCCACTATCTCTTAAAATAATTTATCATTTTTTCCACTCAAAAAACTCATCATCATATATTCTATCTATATTTTAATATGTAAACATATACATATATATATACATTGAATTCAATTTCTTTTCTTTTTTCTCTTTTCTATCTATACATATATTATTATTCTTATTATTATTATTAAACCAAAACAAAAAAAAAAAACAAAAAAAAAAAAAAAAAAATGAGAACATAGAACTTTGTCTATTTGTCAAGTTTTCTAACTTAGGCATCGGAGAGGTTTCCGGCACACACCCGCTGGCTAGCTCACGTTTGTGTTTTCAGGTGACAAAGCGACGTCGTACGGAGGAGCGTGGACTTAGTCAACAGGATTATACGAGGAGAATTATTTCCTCCCCGCACAACTGCTAAGTTCATTATTGTACTTGTTAATAATTTGTTGTACTAGTAGTTAATTTTGTTGGAGTATTATTAATTTTAATTTATAGAAACCTAATTCACCCCTCTTAAATTGCTTTTTGAGTAACATAAATGGTTCAAATGATCGTAACAAAACTCATGGTATACTCCACGAGTCCAAACAACACGTCTACTGCAATTAATTGACAGGAGAACACCTATAAATATAATTAGAGAATTGTTATATATATCACTGAAATATTTGATCAAAATCTTATTTTCTTATAGTGCATAAATATGCATGAGTAATAAAATAAATCTGATAATAAATAATATTTGTTGCATTATAATATGGAGACAAATTCTAAAAAATGACTTGGGTATTATTTAATATTGTCTTTTTGTAAAAAGTATTTCGAAAATGGTGAAAAGTTGAAAAAGAAAAAAAAATGGAATTCAATGAAAAGTATTTTGGTAATAAAAAGTGTCTCGTGTTCTTTATTTATTTATTTATTTTGTCATTTTCTTATGTCTGAGACATTTGTTAGTTCTCAAAGTATGTGACTTATGTTATTTTGATCACCAATATTTCAATTTAGTCAATTTAATTCTCAATATATAAAAATATTTTGATTTTGGTCTCGACATCTAACTCTGTTTGTAGTCATAACTAATGTGAAAATTTAATTTTTTTTAAAAATATATCATTTTAGTTCTCAAAGTTTGCTCACTTTGGTTCATAATATATAAATGGGCAAATTTCACTTTATCCCCTGTGGTTTAGGTCGCGTGCAGTTTATCTTTCTGACATTTGAAAATCACCACATAACCCCCTATAGTTATTGGATTGAATTGCACAATTAGTATTTCCATCTAACATAACAGTCTGTGTATGACACACGCCTAATATGTAAATGGGCATGGAAAAATGATTTTCCCTCCGAATTAAATGACTAAAATGCCCTCATCTTCATCATCAATTTCCAAACCTACCCTCATCTTCATCATCAATATCCAGATCTATAAACCTCTACCCAGGAGAGAGAGAGAGAGAGAATGTGAAATGACTATTAGATCTATAAAAATCAGGCAAAAAAATACATAATCTTTTTAATCAAATTTTCATATAATTATATTTTATAGATACATACATCCGTGAAATCACAACACAGATCAAGGAAAATAAAATCAACATATTAGCAAACCAAACCAAACCAAACCAAACCAAACACCAAACCAGATCTGATAAAGATATACTTCTTCTTAGAGATCATGAATCCGAAGCATCTAGGAGATACAATTGGCCTTAGGCTCCAAGATCTTATTAATGTTATTTCGATTATAGAGCTCGTAATCGAGCCCTTATGGTACTTTGATCTCCTTATTCAGATCTCCATTCTGGATGATGAGATGGTAGAGATCTTCTTCTTTCAATCTCAAATATATATATATATATATATAACCCCACACGTTCTTCTCTCTGATATGCTTGTACAGGTGCATCACGAATTACTTCACCGAGTCTGGCACTTGGAGTAGCCAGCAGTGCCGCCATAGTCGTACACACTGTAAACAAAGCAGCCTATTTTCTTCATTTTTCAAAGCACAAAACAATATTGCCAGAAATATATATATATATATACATATATGTATGTATGTGTGTGTGTACACCACTGCATATATATACGCTACAGAAATTTCAGTTTTTTGCTACTCCTAATGCCGTCTAAAAAAACTTTTAGCGACGACAAATGACTTTTAGTGACGGCAAATGAGGGGTTACAACAAAGGGCGTTGCTAAAACCTTTTAGCGACGGCATCATGCTGTAGACACTCCATTTTTGACCGACCTTAAGACTCAGATGTCACCAACTGAGCGCTTGGTGATGTTGCATATTGTGCTCGTTTTGAGGTTGCAGAGTCTCGGCTGCAAGACTTGCCTTCGGACTCCGAGGCTCTTTTGTGCTTTGCCTCGGTTTGCGAACCAGGTCCTGTTTTCTCTGTTTTCTCTTCTCGAAGGGAGGGAGAGGTCTCGTAGACCATCTCTCAGTGGTCGTAGGCTACGTTTCGTGGTTGTAGGCCATTTTTCTCGTTTGGAGCCCAGTTTTCGATTTTCGGAGTCGTCGGCCGTGTGCCTCGGTTCGGAACCGCTTAACTACCTCCGTTTGCTCCAGTTTTTGGCACACACCTTGTTTCCTCTCTTTGGAGGGACACTGTGGCCCGGGAGACCACCTTCGTGGTCATACGCCACTTTCGGTGCTTAACAGCCTGTTTTCGGGGCCTCGAACTGCGCGTTTTGGCCCCCGAACCCTCGTTTTGCATCGGTCTTGGTCTATTTTTGGTAGGGACCCTATTTTCATTGTTAGGGAGGTGGTAGTATGGTGGGAGGCCACCTTTTTCCCTTGGAAACAAGTTTTCTCTTTTTCTCTCTCCTAAAGCCGATTTTTCTGACAAAAAACTGGTTTTTCTCACTTTTGAGCCATAATTTCTGGCTTTTCATACCACCATTGTGTTGTGCTCACCTGGGAGGCCACCAATATGGGTAGGCCGACCAGTAATTCTTATTGACCCTTTTGAACCTTGCTAAAAAGCAAGTTTTCCTCTTTCTTGGGTCACTTTTTCTGGTTTTCCACCATACAGCTGTGTTGCACTCATCTGGGAGGTCACCTTTCTGGGGTGGCCGACCAGCATTTCCCCTTGAACCTTTTGACCCCTGGTCGGCCGACCAGGGGGAGTGGCCAGCCGGCCACCTTAGCTGGTCGGCCAACTTTCTGCTTTTTGCTTTTCTCAAATGCAACACAGCTGTACCAGCTGTGAAACATTTGACCCACTGTCCGAGACTTTGACCATCTTTTTGATCCTTTTTAGTTGGTTTTGACCCCCTTGCTTAGCTTCTTAAAGAAGTTTGACTCTTTTGTCAAGCTTCTTGAGGAAGCTTGGCCCTTTTGGTCTAGCTTCCTCAAGAAGCTTGACCCTTTTGGTTAAGCTTCTTTGAGAAGCTTTGAACCCCTCTTAAGGCTTCTCCAAGAAGCCTTGGCTCTTCTCCTCTATAAAACCAACTCTCCATCTCCATTTGCAAGGGTTAGAAAGTTTAGCCAAGGCATATACACTCCACCCTCCATAGCCTTCTTCTTCAAAGCTCCAAACCCTAATATTCTTACACCATTTGCACTACACCTCATAGCCTACCACCTCCACCATCCATCCAAGCATCTTGGAGCTGATTTTCAGAAGTTGAAGAACTCCTTCCTTGGTCCAGAAGCTGCTGGAGTCATTGTCTACAAGGGTGAGTCTCTATTTCCCCCATTGTTGCATTATTTTGATCCATTGATTAGCCTTATTTGCAAGCATTTCTGAACTTTGTCATAAATTGAAAAGTGTCTTCTTTTGAGCTCCTCTTGGATTTTGATTAAGGACACTTTTCTGTTTGAGGCTATCTACCTCCTTGTATGCTTTATCCCTCTTTGTAGGCTTATTTTGCATCATATCTTAGCCCTACTTGTGAGCATTTTCGAGATTTTCCATAAACTAGAAAAAGTCTTGTTTTGACCTCCTCTTTAAGGTTGATTGAGGTCAATTTTCTATTTGGAGTCATCTTCTTCCTTGCATGCTTCATTTCCTCATGCTTTGAGCTATACATTTGAGCATTTGCATTGACCTTGTTTTGGCCTCTTAGCCACTGAAATCCAGTGGATTTTCAGTGGCTTTGATGTGTCTTTGAGCTCCAAAATCATAGAGGGGTAACCCTCTCACCCCTCATTCTCTTTACTAGCTTTGTTGGCCTTCCAAAGGAGCTCCATTTTGCATGTTGTGAAGTCACACTCCAGGACTTATTTGTGAGTTTTATGGTCTGCATTAACTCTATCTGGAGTCCATTTTTCCATATTTTATGTCTATGATGCACGTGTAGAGCAATCCTATTCAAGGCCTTTCAAAGGGACCTTTCATTGCATTCTTCCTAGACCAATTCTAGGGCCTATTTGGTGTGTTTTAAGGTTGTCATAACTCATTTCCAGAGGTGATTTTGACCTTTTATGTGTCCATCATATAGGTGTAGAGTAACCCCTTGCATGGCCTTCCAAAGGAGCTCATCATTTTTGCATGCATTGACTGAGTTTTAGTGGTTATTTGGGCATATTTTGGCATGGCATACATCTTTTTTTGGCTGGTTTAATGAGATTTCATATGCTTCATATAGTTGTAGAACAACTCATGGTTCACTAGCTTTCTTTGCATGTTTTGTGGGCCCTTGATTTTAGCACTTTTTGGCCATGTCATAAACTGATATTGTGCTTATTTTGGACTTCCCTAGCTCTGCTTTTGGGTCTCATAATTGAATGATGTTTGTTTTGCATGCTTGTAGTTCAATACCCATGCTTAACTTTGAGATTTGAGGTCCATTGCATGCATGTGCTGAGGTGTGTTCATGTTTTGATGCCATTTTACATCACATTTCAGAACCTATATGAATGCCATATTGCCATGTTTTCATCTCTTTAAATGCGTTTGAGAGTCGGGCTTGTATGCCTCATTTACCGACCATTGAATGCGCTCCATTCCGTTGCGTTCCGAGCCATCATTTTAGGCCATTTCCCCACTGTTTCAGACCTGCCTAGGGTCTTTTTGGGGTTGGTTTTGCCTTTGGTGCATTGCTTTGGGTACCTCTAGTGTAACGCACTTCACTAGTTTCGGTACCCGGGCCCCCTAGCTTGCATTGTGTGCCATATTTGCATGTTTCGGGACCATATTTCATGCTGCTTTAGAGCTGTAATTTATGCTATTCCATGTCATGTTTCATCCTTGCCATGCTTTGGTAGAGTGGCATTCCATGCCTTAGGTTCGGTCCTTGGTATTCGTGTATGTGTGCACACATTTCGGGTGTCTCATTTTCATCTAATGGCCACTGATGTGAGTGTGGCTGAGGTCCACTCATCTTGGTGTAAGTCCATCGTGCATTGTGTATGCCATTTCAGTCCATAGCATTGCGTACGTTAGGTTGCATGTTAGAGCATTGTGTATGCCATTTCATAGCATTGCGTATGCTAGGTTGCATGTTAGTCGCATTGTGTATGCCATCTCATTTGCATTATGTTTGGGATAGGAGTTAGCCTAAGCACGGAAAACGAGGGACGTTTCGTACTCCGAGTGAAGGAACGTGTCTCAATTCCCGGTCGCCGACACTCCGGATTACCCATGATGGAGTTTAGGTCTTGTTGTGTTTATATGTGCATTCATTTCACATCGAGTCGTGCAATTAGACTCCTCGGCCATCATGCATCGAGATGCGTGATTGGTGGCACGAGAATCGAGGGCTACACTCCTTGAAGAGTAGTCATGCATACATATGTGAAAATACTTTGTCATGCCCCTTTCTTGTTCTCTGTTGCAGCAAATCAGAAATCAACAGCCTTCCGGAGCCTCGCACAACATTCCGGGATTAAGTGTAAACAGAGGCGAATTGGGGCATCGCAATGGATTTCCACGCCAAGCAACTCAAGCATGCATCTTTCATCATTCGGAACAGAGCCGAGGCGGTCCATAGCTTGCATGCTAATTTACTTGTTTTCCTAGTTAAACTGTTAATTAATTAGGGTTTTGTACTTATTCGGACTGTAATTATTATTTGGACTGTATTATTTATTTGAACCCTCCGAGCGAGGGCACAATTGTAATAAGTGTGCGTATGTGTGATGTATGTGTTCCAACCCCACGTCTTTCTCCCTTTTATTTACCAGCTTATGATGGTTAGTTTAGGGCATGTTTCAATTAGCATACTTATGCTTGCATGTTTGCATCATTCATCTGTATTGCATGCACCGGGCTCGGCGCATCATACTAACTGCATTTGTATTTCAATTCCAAATTGAATACGTGTTAGTTGTAGCATCATCACATGCCATGCATCATACTAACTACATTTGTATCTCAATTCCAAGTTGAATACGTGTTAGCTGTAGTATCTCATATGTCATTCTTAGAATAGCCGAGCCTATTGTAGTTGCATTTTTGCATGCGTTGCATTAGGCATTTCTGTATAGTTAGGATCATGCATGGATTTCTAACATAGCTTTTGTTTTGGCTTGGAGTACTAGGTAAGCTTTTACGCTTTAGCATCTTGCATGCGTGTGAATGTTGCCATGATAGCATGTTTACCATGAGGCTATATGCTTGTATGATATAACTGCCTGAATGCCTGTGGGTGAAGGTTGGATTATCTGAATTGAAATAATGCATTGATTGTGAGTTTTAAGCCAACTAGATAGTGGCAAAACCATGTTCTCTAAGCCCACCTGAGGGTGGCAAATCCACATTTTAGCCTACTTGCGAGTAGCAAACCGTTTTCAAAACAAACATGAGATGTTTCGTTCTAATTCAGGCGATCCAGTCTATACTTGTATGCTGTGCGTATCACATAGTAAATCTAGGTCAATAACCGGAATAAGAACGCATAATGTTTTCAAAACTAGATATCATGGTTAGTAGAGGCCGATCTTTGATCGGGCGAGCGGGGGTGCTCACGAAGTAACCTTCCCCAATCGTACCCAAGTTCCCGAGTCGAGGCAACTTTGGTGATGACAGACACGTGGCCTTAGGCAACGAGTCAGGGTTTTCTAAATTTCCCTAAAAATAAAATATTTAGGTGGCGACTCTATATCTGGCAAAGCAGTCCATGTTTGGCACTTCTTTCAAAAAAATCTGTTTTCAAAAATGATTTGCCGGATTTGGACTCTTTGACGATTCATCGGTCTTGCATTGTACTCTGCGAGATTAGATACAGGACCGTGAGAATGAGTCTTGAACTGTAGTGAGCCCCATATGAACAAAACGGGATTCATCCTCCCGGGGTGTTCGGGGACGTCTACACATGCCATTGCCTTTTTTTTTGCGACGGGAAATGTTGCCTTTTGCGACAGCGTTTTACTGTCGCTTATAATATGTAAAAAATTGACACCTTTTGCGATGGCACTGTTGTACCGTTGCTAAAAGTTTTATTTGAGACGGTAACAGATGTCATTACGAAATGCTTTTTGTTGTGACGACATGACCTTTGTCGCCAATTTCTTTTGCGACGACATTACCTATGTTGCCAAAAAAAAATACATTTTAGTTCTAATTTTTTTGCGACAGTGTGGTGCCATCACCCCAAAAAAAAAGAATATTAAAAATATTAAAATTACCTGTATTAAATGAAAAATAATTTAAAAAGAAACTAATAATTGCATAATAATACAAAAATTCCTTTATAGAAATAAGAATTTCTCCATAATAAAAATATTCTTGCATTCATAACTATATAAGCAAAATTGCCCCACTACATAATATTCCATAATACATATATAATATTTAAATACATAATATTGTTCACAATTCAAAATAACATAAACCAAAAACAAAAATTTTCTTCATCATTCTCCATGGGTAACAAAAACGAAAGTTAGTCGCATTCTTCATAGGTATACATTCCACAAGAAGCAAACTTCTACTCGGGAAATATTTGAAAACAAAAAATAAAAATAATTAATGACAATATAATTATGTGTTAATATGTTAATTACAAAAAAAAGATAAAAATTTAACTACTATATAATTACAAAGATAATTAAGTAAATAATTTTGCTTAGTGTAACAACCAAAAAATTTAAGTTATCACTTAAATTTTATATTAGTATTATTTAATTATAAATGAGAAAAACTTTAAATGTTTAATTAAATATTTTGTAAAAGTAAAATAAAATAAAGTATAATTTATTTACATCAGAGTCATTATAAAAAATAAAAAATAAATAAAACAAAACAATTACTTAAACTTGTCCATTTGAGGATAAGCTTGAGTTTAGGACGTAATAATGGCAGGGCGACGTGGCGTGACTATGTGTCACTCAAAACTTGCAGAGCAAGTAGTGTACCCTAGTATATAAGGAGGGGTGATGCTATGGATAGAACATGGAGAAACAAACAAAGAAGGGGGAAGAAAATGCTGGGAGTAAAGAAGGCCTTTGATAGTGGAAAGAAAGAGAGAGGTATTAAAGTTAAGGTGAGTTATATTATACCTTGAGTCACCATAATATATTTTATGTATGTTTTGAATTACCATAATTTATTTTATACAAGTTATGTTTTATAACTTATATTTAGATTTCAATTACGTTCATTATTTTCTGAACTCCAATTGCTTATATGAAACCCATGGATATGTCTGTTTAAATTTTAGAAATTATTTGACAATAATTTTGTAAACAATTATTTTCTGCAAGTACCACCATGGGAGTCTCATGCATTGGGGGACTTAAATAACCATTGATCTCTGTTTGGCCACTTTGTGGTCCTTTGTTTGTCATGGATTCATTGATCTTTGTTCTGATTGTCACTCCAATGACCTCTGTTCTGTTCTGTACCGTGGTTATGACTATTTTGTTTATATGATCTATGTATTATATGTTTGTTATTCAAAATGATTTTTGTATTTTATATTCTGTATTTTAATATCAAGTTCTGTTTAGCCCAATAATTATTCATGGTGAATTTTATGCCCTTGTGCTCTTAGTATAATATTTCTCATTATGTCATGTGCTTATAGCTATTTACCAATTTTCAGGAAACAATACAATTCAGAAATAGCTTTTGGAAAATCTTAGACGCGGGGCTGCGGAATCGACACACACAACACTTTTATGATATTTTTCTATGTAAATATCGGCCTTTTTGGTCAATAAATTTTGTAATAAAAATAGAAGCTCCAATGATTATTTTGATACCCTCACATAAATATTATTTCCACTCGCGTTTATTAATTTGTTCAAGAATTGGCCGGATGTAACTTCAGTTACTAGCCATCACGATACTTAACCCTTGGGTACGGGGAGCGGGTCGTGACACCTAGACCGAAATCCGGCTCTAACTCTCAAATCGGGAACCCGATTCGAGTCTCGTTTTCTCCCACAAGTCTTTCGTGCATAGGTGGTCGTGTATGCCAAGTTTCATGCTAATTTGACGCCGTTTGGTGATTTTGGGGCATCAACACCAAAATCAACAACTAGGAGCAAATTTTAGGTGGTATAACAACAAATATATATATATATATATATTGTGCTAATTTGTCCGATTTCATATATCCAGATAGGCGTGCCTTCCTATATTTTGAAACATAGTACACAAACTACTCAACAACTAGGAGCAAATTTTAGGTGGTATAACAACATATATATTTTTTTTGATAAATGGTATGACATATTAAAGAAACAGTAACTCACACCCCAGGCTATGGTTTTCCCATCATATGCAGCACTCATGGCAATCCGGGGGTTAAAAGGATGAACATCCAAAACATAAGTCCGCCAAGGGTTGAGGTTGAAACAGTAAGACACATAGAAAAATCAAAATCGAAGTTTTACTTCAAATGACAAAAAACTGGATGGAGCAGATAGCGTTGATCAAATAACCAAGCATGCCAAGAACAATAAAGTATCAAAAGCAATCACAAGTTCACAACATTCTACAATAAATAAACTTAGTCAAGGGCAACCAAATTTGAGTGTCAAGATTTTCAATAGATAATGAATCAAAAAACAATATCTACCCTAATCAACTTTTGAAAAAAATTGAAAGATCAGTTAACACATACTCTTCAAGCAACAAGAGTTGGACACGGTTAATAAGTGAAAGAGGGTATACAGACAATTGAGCTTGCCTTGCCCTTTTTTTATTCTTCTTCTTTTGGTATAATACACAGATTAGGAAGGAAGATGTCTACAAACCAAGAATTTTTAAATTTTTGTTTGTTGTCCTCAGTGAAGGAATCAAGTGATGAAGTTCTTGGAGCCACTACATATAAAAGGCGCTGAAGATGATATGAAATTTTGTCAGGAGACATTTGATTTATTCACCAATACTGACTAACCAGAACTGCACATAATTGACATCATTCTCATGGCCAGCCAATAAATCAATTTCATGGTTTGGTTGCTCTGGGTCATTTGTATTGGACTTACAAGCACCCTAAACCTGCAAGCAGCTAGTTCTTAAGTGAGGTTTTATTACTTGGCTAACACCTTGGTGTATTAAGTGATTAAGATTAGAGTTGTGTGAACATTCTTTCCAAGATGAAATTCACCCTTTGTGCAAAAGCACAGTAAACATCTTTTTGAGTTAGCTATTTCAATTTGTTTAGTCACTTTGAACCCAGGCCTGGTTTTTTATAATTTGTTCATTAGAATGCAAGTGGTAAATATGTTGTGTTCCACCAGTACTCAATGTAGATAAGAAAGCTTCAGTTAGTTAACAAATTTGTATTTACTCGATTGCTACTTATGGACATGGTTATGGTGGAAGGGCTGCATTGTGGTATTGTGGCACATAAGCTTTACTAATTATAACAATTAACTCTTTGTTGCAATTTATATACAGTTAATTGCAATTAAATGGTACCTCTTACCCTTATGAGATAAGGTGTAAAGTCCAATTAGAGCTAGGCATTAGAGAAGTCTCGGAATTCTCAATCCAATCCTACATAGGAAAAGGGCAGCAAAGGTCTCATACTTTGGCTTGCAAGAAGACCGACAAATATATGATTCTACTTATAATTCATCTCGAATATTACGAACATGAGTTCACATTTAAATTTTAACATTATATGCTTCCATTTGGTTTTTGAAACCAACAGACATTTCAAAATCTGCAAAGAGAATATTATGGATAACTCCCTATGTGTAGTGTCAAGCAAGAAGTTGCTTTTTCATCAGTTGTTCAAAATTGGCTAACAAACTTCAACTTTCAACAATTATTAACTACCCAGAATGATTAACCCAAAACCCAAAGTACTTTAATTAAAAGCAAAAAAGAGAGAAAAGAGCCACATACCATAATAATCAATCTCAGTATATGGAAGACTAAGAGGTCTTTTTGACCATCTTTCAATTATACCAATGTATGTTGATCTTCTAGCATCATCTTTAGAAGGGCATGAAATAAAAACTTGAGCTCTGTCATGCACCTGCAATTGATAATAATATAGATTTCGAATTCACCTATACAAATGAGATATTCTGCAAAATTTTATACATCAAATTAATGATGAATATAAGTCTCACACTGCTCATTGCTCGTCGTCGCTCGACGCCGTCGCCTGCTGCTGCTGCTCAATGTCGTCTGACGTTGTCGTTGCCATCGCTCGACGCTGTCGTCTACCGCTGCTCATTGTCGCTCGACGTCGTTGTCTGCTGCTGCTCGTTGTCGCTCAATGCCGTCGTCTGCCCTGCTCACAGTCGGGAGAGAGAGAGAGAGAGATGGGGATTTTTGGTTCAAAAGATTAAGGATTTGAGATTTGGGGATTTTTGGTTAAGGGGGGAAAAACAAGTGCGAATCAGATTTTTTTTTTTTTTTTTTTTTTTTTTTTTTTTTTTTTTTTTGCGACGTCAAGTATAACCGTCACAAATGAAAATTTAAACAATGAATTAATGGCTCGTTTAGTAATTTTTTTATTTACGACGGGGGTATTGCCGTCGCCGATAACCTTTATTTACGACGAGGGAAGGTTACCGTAGCAAAAAAAAAAAACTCATTTTTTTGCCAAAAACCTCCTTGTTCATTTTGTTGCGCAATAAAAGCTAGGAAGAGAGAGAAATAGAAATGAGAGAGAAACAAGAGATGATCAGCAAGAGAGAGAGAAAAAAAAAGAGAGATGAACGAGAGAGATCTAAAGAGAGACATAAAAAAAAGAAAGAGATGAGCAAGAGAGATGAGTGAAAGAGAGAGAAAAAAGATAGATGAGTGAGAGACAAAGAGAGAGAGAGAGAGAGAGACCCATTTCATTTTTTGACTTTTTCCTTTTTCAATAACAATGGGCTCAGAGAAAGAGATGGGTGTGATTAAGAGAAATGAACGATTGAGAGAGAAGAGAGATGAGTGTGAGAGAGACACACAAAGAGAGAGAGAGAGAGAAAGAAAGAAAGAAAAAAAGAGAGAGAAACAAGATGAGCGAGAGATAGAGAGAAAGAAAGACAGCAAAAATAGATGAACAATATATATATATATAGAGAGAGAGAGAGAAAAGAAAGATGAGCAAAAGAGATAGAGAACAAAGAGAGATGGAAGAGCCAGAGAGAAGAGTGATGAGTGTGAGAGAGAAAAAGAAAGAGAGAGAAAGATATCAAAAACAGATGAACAAGAGATATAGAGAGACATAGAGAGAGAGAGAAGAAAAATGAGCAAGAGAGATAGAGAGCGGAGAGAGATGAAAGAGCCAGAGAGAAGAGTGATGAGAGAGAGAGAGAAGAACGATGAACAAGAGAGATAGAGAGCGGAGAGAGATGAAAGAGCCAAAGAGAAGAGTGATGAGTGAGAGAAAGAGAGAGAGAAAAGAGGGATGAGCGAGAGAGAGAGAGAGGCCCATTTCATTTTTTGAAATTTTTCTCTTTCAACAAGTGATTAAGAGAAATGAGAGATGAACGATTGAAAGAAGAGAGAGAGAGAGAGAAAGAAAGAGAGAGGGACAAAAAAAGATCGATAAATCGAGAGGGAGATCGGTAAATCGAGAAAAGGGGAGGTAGAGAGTGAGCAACGCAAGCACAATGTGGGAGAGAGAGAGAAAGACACAAACAGACAAACAAAGCGTGATGAGTGAGAGAGAGAAAGAGAAAGAGAAGAGAGATGAGAGAAAGAGAGACAGGAAGATGAAAAAATGGGTGAAACACTACAAAAATTTCAATGTTTTGCGACGGCAGCCGTCGCTAATACTTCTAATGCCGTCTCATCAAAATAGTCTCGCTTTTTTTTTTTTTTTTTTTCAACGGCACCTATTACTGTTGCAAAAAATTCTCTTATTTGCGACTGTAGTTCATGCTGTCGCAAAAAACAACTTTATTTGTGACATCATAGGTTACCGTTGCAAAAAATGTGCATTATTTGCGACTGCAGTTGTTATCGTAGAAAAAAGTTTTTTTTTTTTTGTGACAGGAAGGGGTACTGTCGCTAAAAACCCATTTATTGGCGACAGCAAGTGGTGCCGTTGTAACAACCCCTATCCGTAATTAGCCACTAATCCGTATTTAATGATGTTAATGGAAGGATTAAAATAAATTATGTATTTATTCTGTATTTTGTATGATTTTGGCTTTTTATCTGTTACTTATAGAAATATCTGTCTGAAATTCCGCTTTAATATAAAAATTGAAAGTCTTATCGGCATCCGAAACCGAAATTGACTACACCGATATGTTATTTGGAATTTTTAGAACCATATGGCAAGTTTTATTAAAAATTGATTCAGAACGATTAATTAAGTCATGTTTGGTTAGCCTAATATTCTAATTAATGTGTTTTACCACCATAAATATATATATGAGCCTTAACTCCTTTTTGAGCTCAATTATTTGCTCCTCTTAGTGCAAAAATCTGAGGTTTTCTTTTAGAGAGAGAGTGTGTGCAATTCTAGAGAGAGAGATGAAGGAATTGAAGGAGAATTGAAGACCTTGGCTTAGATTCATCAAAACTAAGCTAGAGCTAGATTAATGCAAGACTATAGGTATGAATTCAACCCCTAAATTATGAATCTAAGTTATCAACATGAAGATTATGTGTTTAAGGGTGTGTATTGAGCTTAGAAGGAAGATTTGAGTGGCAATTCATGCATGCATGTACATTTTCTTACAAATTGAGCATGATTTCCATGAATCCTCTCTTGCATGTTTGAAATTCATCTTCATTTGGGGAAATCATCCAGTTTCAAGTTGTTTTGTGGTGTTTGATCATGTTTTGGGAAACTCAAGACCAAGAAAACCCATGCATGTTGTGTTTATGAACATTCATCATGTTTTAAGTTGAAATTGTGAACTTTTGGCAAACTCTTGGGCCATAATTTTATGAAATAATCCTTAATCCATCATGTTTTACAAGTTTACTATGTTATCTCAAGTTTTGGGGCCCAAGAGATGTGTTTTGAAAGTTGGAATTCGAGTTTTGAGCTTGAAGGTGCAATTTGGAAATTCCAGAATTTGCATCTACGCTCGAGCGTGAGAGTTCACGCTCGAGCGACCACTCTGAGTGCGTGCACTCTACTCGAGCGACCAAAAGTCCGCTCGAGCGTGAATTGCGAGCTCCCAAAAGTTTCATGTCTTTTATAGATCGCTCGAGCAAAGGAATGTGCGCTCGAGCGACCATTCACATTTTGCATGTCCGCTCAAGCGAGGAAAGCTACGCTCGAGCATGGACCTTATTTTCAGAAATTTGCCTAAGTGTTCCAAGGCATGTTTTGGGCATCCTCATTGCATCTTAGGCATTCCTAAGCCTTAATTAAGCCATAGTAATGAGGTTATAGATTAGAAACACACTAAGAAAAGAATGTGCTAAGTTCTGAGATTGCAAGTGTGTGTGTTTTAGGCAATGTGATAAGAAAGAATAAGAACCAATGTAATGAAAGCTAAGCCTTAATGGCCACTTGAATGTGTAATGATAAGACATGCTTGTGTTATGTATTTTGTGATTGTAGGTTAAGACTCGATGATTGATTGACCATTGCTGGAACCACTGCGAGTAACGTTATTGTAAAGATACGTTCATATGAATTACGTTCCAAATGAAATATGCTAAGTTCTGATTTCTGAAATGATATCTGTTTTCGTGAACGAATATTCCAAGTTTGAAATCTATTATGGCATCCATAGATAGTCCCAAGTCATGGGGGACGGCATGAAAATGCGGGTCCATGACATACAAGTAATTACGAGATCTCGTTAGCCACTTCATTGTGGTGATATGTGTTTAATCGGTATCCAAAACCGATTACTCTAGTCGGAAGACGTTCTGTAATGTGTTTTATGGGATGTACCGTTATTATGTTCTGATATGAGGATGATTAAGCTATGATCTGTTTTCCGCTTATGATATGTTCAGATTTCGTTCACTAACCCCTTTACCTTAATGTTATTCACAGGGCTTTAGCTCACTGTTTGTATATATATGTATAGGTGAGCATTCTGGAGTTCGAGCCTGAAGGCTTTTGTCCGGATCTGTGTTCCGTTGTCAGCCAACCATTGTGCCTCACGTGGAGGTTCCCGAAGCGTCCTGTGTTTAAGTTCTGTGGTTTCTGTTTATTTAAGACTTGATTTGATGTCGTTGACTGTACTTAAAATACTGTAATGTGTGTGGGTATAATGTATGGTTGACTACCGGTTATGTATATAAAATTTTTAAATATTCCGTTTCCTATAAGTCAGCACAGCTCATTAGACAACTATATTTATGTATTAGCTTCCGCTAGCCCTTTAATTTTGTTAATCTGTTCAGAGGCCTTCGGTAATCCAAGGATTACTGGCCGATTACAATGCTAAACCTATAGGGGCGGGTTTGGGTCGTGACAGCCGTCGGGAAAAAATCACTTTTTGCGACGGTTAGTGATACCGTCGCAAATGCTTCCCTATGATAAAGCCCCTTTTCTTGTAGTGAATAAAAAAAAAAAGTGAATAATTGGTTTGAACTTTAAACTTGAAGGCAGATTGAACATTAATTAAATTATTTTTTGATAGAAATTATGTTGTTTAAATTAATTTGTTAAATCAAAACCCTAATTTCATATATCGAAACCCTAAGTTCTCTCCCCTCGCAAATGCTTCCCTATGATAAAGCCCCTTTTCTTGTAGTGAATAAAAAAAAAAGTGAATAATTGGTATGAACTTTAAACTTGAAGGCAGATTGAACATTAATTAAATTATTTTTTGATAGAAATTATGTTGTTTAAATTAATTTGTTACATCAAAACCCTAATTTCATATATCGAAACCCTAAGTTCTCTCCCCTGCTTTTCTCAAATGCACAACTGTTGAATGAGAAATGCTAAAAAAAAATTATTTATATGGGCAAAATAATCTTTTTACTTCTGATGCTAACAGTGTTAACTGTGCAATTCAATCGAGTAACCTCATGGGGGTTATGTGGTAATTTCCAAACGTCAGGGAGGTAAACCGCATAAGGCCCAAACCACAGGGGGGTAAAGTGAAGTCTACCCTATGTAAATTACATCAAATTTATCCCTAATGTATGAAAATATTTTAATTTGGTTCTCTAATCTAATTATGTTATCTCTCTATTTGAAATAAGAGTAAATCAAGAAAACTATAAATACATATTAGAAAAAATAAATAAATAAAGAAACAATTTATGGGCAACAATTTTCTTTTAATATTGCAAAAAAATCGTTGTGAAAATTATATTTCTTATAGTGACAGAATTATTTCTCACAACAGATGTTGACCCTTTTTAAATTTTTTTTTTATGAGTGTATTTACGATTTCCATGTTTAAACAAATATAAAATTAGGTTAAGGGACCATATTGTAACATTTTTTATACATTAAATGTTAAATTAATACAATTAAAATATTAAGAACTAAAATGATAAAGATTACATACCTTGAGACTTAAAATGTAATTTTTAATTAAATATTTACCTTTATTGTTGCATTTAATTGTATATATAGACCGAGTTATGTTTAAAAAAATAAAAATAAAAAAACACTCAAACTAAATATTCATTTATGAAGCTATTGTGCGAATAGGCCTAAGTTTAAATATTTTTAACTAAAAAGATATTACTTGTCCAAAAAGACATACTATATGAGGGATTTTTTTTTTTTAAGGTCTCTGGTATTAAGATTTTATAGCATAAAGGTCATTCAATATTTTCATAATGTCTAAGGTTCCTCAACATCAATCCAGAAAAAATTTGACCCCAGAGAAATTCTTTCTCTCCTCTGCACTTCCCAGAGAATTTCTCTAGACCTCCCAGAGATTTTCTCTCCAAAGAAATTTTCTTTGGACTCTGTGTTTTTGACCAATTTTCTCTGACTGGACTTTTCAGATAATTTCTCTGTGTTTTTGACCAATTTTTTCTGATTTGCTCATAATTTTCTCTATGTTTTTTTTATCAAACCAGACTGTAAGCCATTTAGACTACAACAAACCAGAGAAAATTGAACAACCACTATTTTGACCAATTTTGTCTGGACTGTAAGACATTTAAATAACAGGTGCACTAATGTCGATCGAAGTGATCTTGCTTCTAGTGTACACATCAAATTTTGCACATACAAATAGAGCAAATGAAAGTTACCTCGTCAAATAAGAGAAATGTACAGAACATTGAACATCATGATCTACCAACGATGGAATTTTTTGGGGTTTTCTGAATCACATGAAATTTTGCCCAACTCCCTACATGAATTGTATGAAATATGTATGAACAATGTAAGAAACATAGTTTTCTACTGAAATTGTATAGCTTAAGTTCATAAGAGTTGATAAAATGTAGGAAACAAATGAGAGAGAAGAGAAAAAAAAACAAAACAAATTAAACACCTAAATATAGAAACACTTACCATGTACCGATGAAAAGCACGTAGCAAGGGGCTAATCCAAGAGAGAAAGTTGGATAATCGGCCGAGCACAGCAGGGTCAAGGATTTGCCGTAGCAGAGAGAAAATTACATATGGCAAAGAAAATTAAACATGTCAGAGAAAATTACACACACGAGAGTGTTAAATGGCAGTTCTTCCTTCTCATCCAACTTCATTCCTCATTTTCCCAAATTCTCTAGTTTGCTTATAATTTTCTCTGTGTTTTGATCAAATCAGAGAAAATTGTGTTTTGACTCAATCAGAGAACATTAATCAAAAAGGAACCTCAAGATCAATATATACCCAATCATTATCAAACCAGAGAAAATCCATTCAAAATCACATTTTTCATTGTTTTTCTCTTCTAATATCTGAGCAAGTAAACAAATTAATAGAGAAACTGAAGCAACCAAATATCAAAAAGGAACCAACACATCCCTGAGTTTTCCAGAGAAAATTCACACGATGACTAAATCTAGAGGAAATTCACACAATAGCCAAATCCAAAGAAAATTCACACAGTGACTAAATCTAGAGAAAATTCACATATAATCTGCATAAACCCTAAAGTCTTTGAGTGAACAATCACCATCTCATCATCTCCAAACTTGAACAAAATTGTTAATTTTTGAAACTCCAACTTGAACAAAATTGTTAATTTTTGAAATTAGACTTTACAAATACAAAGCAATTCATTGTTCTCCATTTCAAATCAACTCAATAATATGAGAATTAACACTCCATGTAATACAAACACAAACAAAAATGGAGAGTAAAAATCCAAATCATACCAAATTGGCGGTGATGAATAGCGAGGGAGGTACGAAGAGCAACTTCTCTCCTTTCCTAATATTCTTCAAGACAACAAGCCCTCTCTCTCCTACTTCCACTCTCTTTATTGCCATTTTCTGTAGCGGAAAACCCGACTTCGACAGCCATTTCTACAACGTCGCCGCGTTCTGTCTCATCACAATAGATATCCGACGTTGCTCTCACCCATCGCTTATCTCTCTCACTCTTTTAGTGGATTCGTCTACTCCGTCTGCGTCGATACAACCTCTTCCATCTCCTCACCCCATTTCCTCAACTCTAAAGAGAGTCAGGTTGAGTTTTGCAGCCATAATGATGGTGTTGCAGGTACTTTGAAACAGTCAAAACCCTAGGCGGCGGCAGTGGCACTGGCGGTAGTAAGTCCGGCGATTACAACGCCAATGTGATCATCGACCTTGAAGATCTTCTTTTGGTGGGAAGGGAGCTCGGATTGCGCCTTGTTGACTGAAGCCAACACCACGTGAGACTTTGATCGGAGACCAATAGCTGAGATGGCAGTAGATCGGTGTAGATTTGAAGACAACGACGGTGGATCGTTGTAGATCTGGAGATGGCAGAGGCGGATTATTGTAGATTGACTTCAATATATGTGTGTAGAGAGAGAGAGAGAAAAAGGGGTTTTGGAAGTTGGCGTGAAAAAAGAGAATCAAATTTCTCTGTGATATATGGGGGTCAAGGTTGAGGGATCTTACACATCACAAAAAAATATTGTGGACCTTATCCATTACTAAAAATGAGATAGGGACCTTAGACTAATTTTCTCTACTATATGTTCAAAAACTTAATTGTTTGTCTATTTATCAAATGTTACATATCTATTCAACTAATTCATGGCCACCAAACTGTTGCTGCTAGCCATCACTGATCAACGCCAAATAGTAGGCAAATTTTCTGCCGAATTTTCATTGCTTGTCTTTCTCATTAAATAAGATTAATTCTTGAACCTAATGTAACCTAGATTTATGGGTAATTTATATATATATATATATATAATTAAAAAAAAAGAAGAGGTAAGTTAGAATATTTTTATATATTTAAAATTAAATTAATACAATTTAAACATTATAAATTAAAATAATACAAATAAAAATAAAGTATATTCTGGAGTAAAAAAATAATTAAGCCCAATGTAAGTCCGACCGATTGACCGGCAAGGTAATCCAGAAAATTTGTTTTCTTTGTTTGTTTATTCATAGCCTCAAACAATGGCTTCACAAATAGCACAACCATCGACCCAAGACCCTCTATTCTCTCCCTCATCCTTCAAATACTGTGACGAAAGCGCCCCAATCGCATTGCGATACCAGTCCCTAATCCCCAAATCAGAGTCTTTGAGCCTCTTCACAATGTGGGCAATGATTTTCGTCAAATGTGTCACCATAGAATTGCCATGGGAAGCGCTGAGGACAGTGAGGAGATGGTGAGACTCTTTCTTCACCGTGGGTTTTGGGTCATTGGTGGATTTATAAAGGCAATTGAGGAGCATCAAAACGCCCTCAGAAGAGAGGTTTTGGATGATCTTTTCGAGGTCTTCAATGGCGGTCTGGTGCGTATCTCTGTCGGAGAGCTTAGAGAGAGAAGTGAGGATTCTTTGCTTCAGCTCAACCATGAAGAAGAATATGATCTTAAAGGTTGGTTCTGGGTTTTTGAAGATCTTGAAGATTTAGGTGCTTGTGAACTCATTGTTGTTTGATTTTTTTGTTAAAGAATTAGAAATGGGGGTTGAGAGAGGGGTTGTGAAGATTGAATTTGGGAATATGAGTTCATTGTTGATGAAGATTGATCTTAAAGATTTGGGTGCTTGTGAACTCATTGTTGATGAAAAAACCAAAGACCAATTCAATTTGAATTCATTTAACTACTGTGTTGCCGAAGCCTCTTTCGGAGTTAATTTCGCATTCACTCAAAAAATGGTTTGAACAACCAAATATACGAAATGAATCACCACCCGGCAAAGAACGCATTTCCAGCCGGACACACCTCAATCGGTATCCGGAGCCCATCTCAATTTAGGCTCACTACTACAAAATCATAAATAGATCACACTTTTTATGTGTAATGTATGTTATTTAATCATACGTTTTAAGTTTTGTCGAAGTGTGATCTTTGAGAGTGTGATTAAAAGGGTGATAATCACACATTTTGAGTGTCATTAAAAGATGATTTCATCACACATTTTGCGTGTGATAATAAATATTTAGATCACATCTTTTAAGTGTGATTAATAACTAATAAAACCTATGATAATAAATATTTAGATCACATCTTTTAAGTGTGATTAATAACTAATAAAACCTATGATAATAAATATTTAGATCACAGCTTTTAAATGTGATTAATAGCTAATAAAACCTGTGATTAATAATGAGATAAGATCATACGTTATATGCATTTCTCATCATAGTTAATGCGTGTGATAAAAAAAGGGTTCGACATATTTGAAGAATAATCAAAATTATTTTTGTACACACATTTGAATAATGCAATACACATTATATACTATCCTTTGAATCACAACCACATATTGAATGGAATAACATCATATATTTCATAAATGAAAGTTTAATGTTCAAAAGTATATACAAAGGAATTAATAAAAAGTTTTTAACTGTGATAACATATATTAAAAAATGAAAAAACTTGAAGCACAAAATTCTTGAATTCTTTGACAATATTTTACGTCTCTCCAAGCAATTTCTGACCTAAAAAATGAAAATACAAATTAATTTAGAGACTGCTAGAAGCATATGAATAAACTTACTATTTGTAGAGACTATTCTAGTCTTAGAAAAGATAAAGGAAGAACCACTTTGACTGTTACTAGTACAAAATGTTTGGATTACCATATAGATATGACATATACATAGAATCAACAAATCCAAAATAAAAATCTTCAGTGCATGGCCAGATATTTTAAAGTCATAAAACTAGTGGCTGTGATGTGATCAATCTGGAAACTCAGGAATGAAGTAGTGATCAATGAAATCTTGAAGTGATTGTGTATTCCACACAAACTAAAGAAATTGTTTTTTAGCAATTTAAAGAACGAAAGTTATATCATACTTACATGTTAGATTACAACTCATATTCTTTAGGACGAAATTAATCCATTCAACTCGCACTTCATCAAGTTCAGTTTCCATGTAAGTCTTTGTTCCATTGAACTGCAAGAGGTTATTTAGAAACAATTAACTAATGAAAAAGATGTACAAGTATCATGAATAGAATATAGTAATAAAAGTTAAAATTTATCTCACACTTTGTTTTCTTAGGATGGTTTGATCTATAATGAGGTCTTTAATTTACCTCATTACATAAAACTCACATTCCATATTTGTGGGTTGTTGCGGGAACTACATGAAAGTATTTTTATTATTATTAGAAACTACATATAAAGTGTTATGATCAAGTTGAACAACCATTAGCATAAATATAAGTATGATAAAATTAGAGAAAATAATATTGATTACCTGAACAACTTTTCAAGCTGGATTGGTCCTCCTCAGCAACTTTGTGCATTAGAGTTGATGGAAAGTATGTGAAGGTTCCAATCTAATCTTTGGTTTGCTACTTGTAAGTGAAGTTTGAGTTTGGAGGGATAGGGCAATTAGTGCTCAACACTCCATCTTGCCAAGAATATTCTTCCTCTGCTTAATTCCATTCCTAGAAGTGAAAAATTAGTGTCATTAGACCATGTTCTATTATAGATGTCATGTAAATTAACAGAAATTGCACAAAAGGAACATTAAATTAGGTATGTATGCAATGTTAACAACGCTCTTCTCTCAAAATTTAACACTTTTTATATAGCGGTTCTGGTTTTGACCCATTACTTGTTGTACTCCAGACTCGGGATAGTATGGTTTTGAATAGTTATTCATATATTATTTCCCTTGTCTTCTCTCTTATTTTGGTTATCGGGTTGTAATTGTGCGTTTGGAACAGATTGGTTGCTTGTTTTTTCCAAACCCGTGATGTCTAGATTTTGGATCTTCCGCTCGAGCGAGCATTCTTGCGCTCGAGTGGGCTTCATAAATTTCTCTCCTCCGCTCGAGCGGCCGTTCTTGCGCTTAAGTGGGATGTGTCAACTCTCAGTATTTTTGCAGACTTGCAAATATCAGGAAAGTGCATTGGACGCTCGAGCATCCAGTCTCACGCTCAAGCGGGGTCCTTCGTTTGCAAAACTTCTAGAAGTGCGTTTCCTATGCTCGAGCGCTACTTTTCATGCTCAAGCAGAACTTTGTGTCTGATGCTCAAGCGTCACTTTCCACACTCGAGCAGACTGCTTGTATATCAGTCCGTGAAAATGACATTTTGAATCACTTTTTCATATCTCTCTCTCTCTAAAACTTTTCAAAAAGCTAGATCTTGAGTTTCTCTCTCTAAAACTCACATTGTCTCTTTGATTTCATCTAGATCTGTTGATCTCTTCACCCTAGTACCTTTGAGAAAAAGGTAGAGTGCTTCAAGGTCTACATCTTGATCCGATTGGAGTTAGATTTCGGCGTGTTTGTTTGGAATAATTATTTTGTATAAATAACGAAATTGGTATGAAAAATGTGAAATTGGGAAGATGTATGAATGAATGGTGTAGTCGGATTTGTTTAATCACTCACCTATGGGAATTTGATGAATTATCTGTTATAAAGATTATATATCTGTTTAGAAATATCTGTATTGAGCTATCGGTGGAGGATAGCTATGATTGTTATAGAAATTGTATAAGGATTAAGTGAATTGAAACTAATCACTTAAATTGTGTCATTGAATATGACAGTATGATAAGGTATTGAGTATGCATAATTGATAGTCATTGAATATGACGATACTTTTAATACATTGTATATGTATAACATTTTGGGAGGAGAAATGGGATGTACTCCATTGTGTGGGAGGAGATGGGGGATAGAGTCTATTGAGAATTAAGTTGGTCGGAGTGTCCAGGGTGAAAGTCCCGAAATCTTATGTATACATGGGTGTCGATCTCGCGAACGAAATTTTTGTAAAATGGCAAGGTTGAAGTGCTTGTATGATAGTTATGTTGATTAAGAACCACTGAGTTGTAGTCTCAATTGGGTTATTTGGAAAATTATACACTTGGTATATGACCCAGATGAAATGAATTAACTTGAAATGAATAAATGGAAATGGATTGAGGTGTGAGCATCAGTACTGAATAGTCATGGGAAGAATGTAAATTGGCCATAAATATTGAATGCTTGTCTAACACTTATATCTTAGTTAAACCTCATATATTGTGTTAGACTATCTCTACTAGGTTTTGGCTCACCCTACTTGAGAAACCACTTTTCAGGTACCGGTGACATGCTTCCTCCAAGGACGTAGCTTGGGAGGACTTAGTAGCTGGAGGCTCTATTTTGTTGTTTAAATATTTAGATGTTTATTCAAGCCTCGAGCTTAATATGTACAAAGCATATGACTCTCTCTTTTGTTGTAGCCAAGTTATATTTTGGAAAGATGTAGGCCCATAAGGCATTTACTTTGTTGTCTTTAAATGATGTTACATGCTATAGATTCAGGATGGACATTTATGAATGTATATTGCATGTATTATATTTTGTAATACAAACTTTGATAAATGGAAGTATGTCAATTCTATTATGCTCACTTCTCTTATGAGTTGGATTATGTGTAATATTTTGGGGGCGTTACATTTTCCATTCGAAAAAGAAAAACAATGTATATAACAACTTAATGGTATCCTCAAACCAAATCCATTTTGCCTCGAGGGAAAATATTAATGAAGGTCACATTCATTTGAAAAAATTTAGGATCATGAACCACTATAATGAACCTATTGGTATTCTTTTTTTATTTTATTGTGCATCGAATGTTGTAGCTTGGGGGAGGGGGGAAGACATGAACCCTTGACCTCCTAGTGAGGTGCAGAGGTTAATGGGCTAACCCAATTGATTAGTAGACTGTTTCTATGCTCTTATACACATTCCCAAATCATGCTAATTTTTTATCTCTCGTTAACCCTTCATTATCCATTGAATATGATACACATTAGATGAAGCATAACTTATAAGCTTGCCAAACTTGTAGGCATCGGGATAGAAATGTTTAGGTAATTTATTTAATTAGCCAAAATGTTTTCAAAAAAAAAATATATATATATATTTAAGGTTAAGTAAGGCATCATGTTGACTTCCCCTGTAGTTTGAAGATCAAATATGTCTAAATTGAGGAATTTAAAATTTCAGTAATATATACACTTATGCCAAAAACAGGTCTAAAACTAAAAGATAGGCCAAGACAATGAACGAGAGGGGGAGAGAGAGAGAGACTCGCCATGTCATGAGAAAAGGGTCATCGAGCTAAAAAATTGACCTTTGATAAGGATGACCTTCAAAATCAAACATTAAAAAATTTAAGAAATCTGAAAACTAAACTGCAATTCATCATCAGTTATTGAAAAAACCAAAATGCATGCAGTATATATAACCAAACCTGTAAAGCGACACCGAGATGAGAAGTTGTTTCATCAGTGACAGTCCATGTGAAGTATCTATAAGCATCCTCTTCTTTCACAACAGAAACACTTAACAGAGCCAAAGCAACAAAAATTGAAAGGAGTAATACTGATCTCCCTATTGTAGCAGAGAAGCAAAGAAACCCATAAAGCTCTCTTGTCTACAAATCAAACGAGAGGCCACAAATCAAAACCCACAACACAAACATATATACAAACACAATGCTTATATTATACACAAACATACAAAGAAATAGATAAATAGAACGTACCAAGTGAAAAGTGAATATTCTACACACCAAAAAAAAGAAAGAAGAGAAGATGTGTCTATCTTTTGCATGCAGAGATCAAGTAGAGTCTGGAATAAAGTGGACAAACAGGGTTGTATTATATATATATATATATAGTGGTTGGCACACGCAATGCCTATGCAAGACAAATAAATAAATAAACAAACAAAACATTTGATATATGTGTTATGCAATTCAAATGATAAGAGCCTTGTTTATCAAGTTTGTGGTCTTAAATTCAAGTCACACCCTCCTTTCTATTTGTTTTTTTCTTTTTTCCTTTCTTTCCTTTTGTGAATAGAAAATTTGACACTTGGATAAAGAGAAAGAAAGTTTCAAGACACCAAAGTAGGTGCTTAATAGATCAATGACTAACAATATCCAATGATATCTACAATTGAACAAGTCACAACTGTAAGCTTAATAGAAACTTCGTACAAACAATGTATAATCCAACCTAAAAAATGTAATGTCTCATAATACTATCTTGACAGGTCATAATAAGTATATACAATTGTTTATTTCTAAACTCAGCAATTATACTCTTAGTGATACCTATGAAATCCTGCCAAATATAAATGAATTAATATGGAATGTTTTCTAATTTAGAGTACATGAATTATTTTGCTTGAGCAACCTTTTCTCAAGGATCTCAAATAAGCAACTCCCCCAAATAAAAATAAGTAGCCAAAATCCTATTTCAATCACACCCAAAAAAAATTTCAATTCCAACGTAATACATTATAATTCTATCAGTTGAATTATTCATGGTTATGTTACCTTTCTATCACGACCTAAACCCGCCCCTATAGGTTTAGCATCGTAACCAGCCAGTAATCCTGGGATTATCGAAGGCCTCTGAGACATATTAACATAATAATAGGGGCTAGTGGAAGTAAATAACAAATATATAATATCCATTGAGCTGTGCAGACTTATATGAGACAGAAAAATTTTAAACTTTTTATATACATATTTACACATCATTCTTACGTCATCATATATATACAGATTAGACAAGAAGGGACTTAGCCCTATTTACAAAATAAACAAAGACTTGTTTAACCCAACAAGAAACAAAACTTGTACTTGTGTACTTAGCCATAACCACTAGACATATCCGGAACCTCCACGGAAGGCACATAGGTTGGCTGACAAAACAGAGTCCAGGAAGAAGCTCTAGGCCTAGTCACGCGGTTGATCACCTACATACATAAATAATACAGTGACTTGGAGCCCAGTGAATAATAACAGAGTAAAGATTTTGCTGAATGATGTCCATACCGAAACAGAGTCTTGTACATAGAATAGATTCATATTCGTATTCTTATTCAATTCACATACAAAAATTAGAGTTCATGCTTAATCTTACATAGTACGTCCGTTAGCGCTACAAATCACATACAAAGCATCAAAGGTCATACTTGTCAGTTCCATAAAGGAACCTCTGGCCGGGTAAAGATAACTTGTCAGTTTCATAAAGAAACCTCCGGACTGGGAACTTGTAAACTTGTTAGTTCCACCTAGGAACCTCCAGTCGAGTACAGCTAGCTTGTCAGTTCCATGAGGAACCTGCGGACTGGGTATGGATAACTTGCCAGTTCCATAAAGGAACCTCCAGCCAAGTATAGATAACGTGCTAGTTCCATTAAGGAACCTCCGGTCCAGGTACAGATAGCATGCTTGAATCATCACATAATGTCACTTGTAACATACTTGAACCATAGCATAATGTCACTTGTAACATACTTAAACCATAGCATAATGTCACTTGTAACATACTTGAATCATAGTATATTGTCATTTGTAACATACTTGAATCATAGCATATTGTCACTTGTAACCTACTTGAATCATAGTTGGACAATCATTCATAGAATAAAGCATGGCAATTCCTTCAATAGATCTTATTTCGTATACAGAAAATACATAAAGTTGAACATAACTTTACTAAGTTATTACTCACAGTGTTCAAATGCCTGGTTCGCCCTTGTAGTTGACCCTACACAATTAATAATACACATAGAAATTGGGTGACAATACAATTTATTCCATTTTTTAACTTGTTTAACATTCTTAGGCTGATTTCATGTTTTTTAATTCATTTACAATGTTTAATGCATGCCTAAGAGTGCTTTGAAATAAAATAGAACGGAAAACGAAGGATAAAACATCTTTTCAAAATTTCTGAAACAGGGCTCTCCGCTTGAGTGTAGCTTCGGCCGCTCAAGCGGACCCCTTTGGTCTGGAAAAGTACTAGTTGCTTACAAATTATGCTCGAGCGAGACTGTAGACGTCCCCGAACGCCCCAGGAGGATGAATCCCGTTCTGTTCATCGGGCTCACTACAGCTCAGGACTCAAATATCACGGTCCTGTATCTAATCTCGCAGAGTGCAATGCAAGACTGATGAATCGTCAAAGAGTCCAAATTCGACAAATCGTTTTTGAAAACAGATTTTTTGAAAAAAGTGCCAAACATGGACTGCTTTGCCAGATACAGAGTCACCACCTAAATATTTTATTTTTGGAGAAATTTAGGAAACCCTGACTCGTTGCCTAAGGCCACGTGTCCGTCATCACCAAAGTTGCCTCGGCTCGAGAACTTGGGTACGATTGGGGAAGGTCACTTCGTGAGCACCCCCGCTCGCCCGATCAAAGATCGGCCTCTACTAACCATGATATCTAGTTTTGAAAACATTATGCATTCTTATTCCGGTTATTAGCCTAGATTTACTATGTGATGCGCACAGCATACAAGTATAGACTGGATCGCCTGAATTGGAACGAAACATCTCATGTTTGTTTTTGAACGGTTTGCTATCGCAAGTAGGTAAAATGTGGATTTGCCACCCTCAGGTGGGCTTAGAAAACATGGTTTTGCCATTATCTAGTGGGCTTAAAACTCGCAGTCGATGAGTTGTCCAATCCAAATAACCCAACCTTCACCCGTAGGCATTCAGGCAGGTATATCACATAAGCACATAGCCTCATGGTAAGCATGCTATCATGGCAGCCACTCACACGTATGCAAGGATGCTAAAGCATGAACACTTACCGAGTACTCCAAGCCAAAACAGAAACTATGTTAAGAATCCATGCATGATCATAACTACTATCAGAAATTACCTAATGCAACACATGCAAAAATGCAACTGCAATAGGCTCGGCTATTCTAAACATGGCATATGATGATACTACAGCTAACACGTATTCAATTTGGAATTGAAATACAAATGCAGTTAGTATGATGCGCTGAGCCCGGTGCATGCAATACAGATGAATGAATGCAAACATGCGAGCATAAGTATGCTAATTGAAACGTGCCCTAATCTAACCATCATAAGCTGGTAAATAAAAGGGAGAAAGACGTGGGGTTGGAAGACATACATCACACACACGCACACTTATTACAACATTGCCCTCGCTCGGAGGGTCTGAATAAATAATACAGTCCGAATAATAATTACAATCCGAATAAGTACAAAACCCTAATTAATTAACAGTTTAACTAGGAAAGCAAGTAAATTAGCATGCAAGCTTATGGACTGCCTCAGCTCTGTTCCGAATGATGAAAGATGCATGCTCGAGTCGCCTTCGTCGAAAAATTCCTTGCGACGCCCCGATTTACCTCTGTTTGCAATTAATCCCGGAATGCTGTGCAAAGCTCTAAAAGGCTGCTGATTGCTGATTTGCTACAATAGAGAGCAAGAAAGGGGCATGGCAAAGTATTTTCACATATGTATGCAGTCCTTGATCCTCGTGCCACCAATCACGCATCTCGATGCATGATGGCCGAGGGGTCGAATTGCACGACTCGATGTGAAATGAATGCACATATAAACACAACAAGGCCTAGACTCCATCATGATTAATCCGAGTGTCTGCGACCGGAAATTGAGACACGTTCTGTCACTCAGAGTACGAAACATCCCTCATTTCCCGTGCTTGGGCTAACTCTTATCCCAAACACAATGTAAATGAGATGGCATACACAATGCGACTAACATGCAAACTAGCATACGCAATGCTATGAAATGGCATACACAATGTTCGATGTAACATGGCATACACAATGCTCTAACATACAACCTAGCATACGCAATGCTATGGACCGAAATGGCATACACAATGCACGATGAACTTACACCAAAATGAGTAGACCTCAGCCACACTCACATCAGTGGCCATTAGATGAAAATGAGACAACCGAAATGTGTGCACACATGCACGAATACCAAGGACCGAACTTAAGGCATGGAATGCCACTCTACCAAAGCATGGCAAGGGATGAAAGATAGCATGGAATAGCATAAATTACAGCTCTGAAATAGCATGAAATATGATCCCGAAACATGCAAATATGGCACACAATGCAAGCTAGGGGGCCCGGGTACCGAAACTAGTGAAGTGCGTTACACTAGAGGTACCCAAAGCAATACACCAAAGGCAAAACCAACCCCAAACAGACCCTAGGCAGGTCTGAAACAGTGGGCAAATGGCCTAAAATGATGGCTCGGAATGCAACGGAATGGAGCTCATTCAATGGTCGGTAAATGAGACATACGAGCCTGACTCTCAAGCACACTTAAAGAGATGAAAACATGACAATATGGCATTCATATAGGCTCTGAAATGTGATGTAAAATGGCCTCAAAACATGAACACACCTCAGCACATGCATGCAATGGACCTCAAATCTCAAAGTTAAGCATGGGTATTGAACTACAAGCATGCAAACCAAACATCATTCAATCATGAGACCCAAAAAAAGAGCTAGGGCAGTCCACAATAAGCACAATATCAGTTTATGACATGACCAAAAAGTGCTAAAATCAAGGGCCCACAAAGCATGCAAAGAAAGCTAGTGAACCATGAGTTGTTCTACAACTATATGAAGCATATGAAAGCTCACTAAACCAGCCAAAAACAGATGTATGCCATGCCAAAATATGCCCAAATAACCACTGAAACTCAGTCAATGCATGCAAAAATGATGAGCTCCTTTGGAAGGCCATGCAAGGGGTTACTCTACACCTATATGATGGACACATAAAAGGTCAAAACCACATCTGGAAATGTGTTATGACAGCCTTAAAACTCACCAAATAGGCCATGAAATTGGTCTAGGAAGCATGCAATGAAAGGTCCCTTTGAAAGGCCTTGAATGAGATTGTTCTACACATGCATCATAGACATAAAATATGGCCAAAGGGGCTCCGGACAGAGCTAATGCAGACCATAAAACTCACAAAATAATTCCTGGAATGTGACTTCACAACATGCAAAATGGAGCTCCTTTGGAAGGCCAACAAAGCTAGTAAAGAGAATGAGGGTTGAGAGGGTCACCCTTCTATGATTTTGGAGCTCAAAAACATATCGAAGCCACTGAAAATCCACTGGATTTCAGTGGCTAAGAGGCCAAAACAAGGCCAATGGAAATGCTTAAACGTATGGCTCAAAGCATGAGGAATGAAGCATGCAAGGAAGAAGATGACTCCAAACAGAAAAGTTACCTAATCAATCTTAAAGAGGAGGTCAAAACAAGACTTTTTCTAGTTTATGGAAAATCTCAAAAATGCTCACAAGTAGGGCTAATATATGATGCAAAATAAGCCTACAAAGAGGGATAAAGCATACAAGGAGGTAGATGGCCTCAAACAGAAAAGTGTCCTTAATCAAACTCCAAGAGGAGCTCAAAATAAGACACTTTTCAGTTTATGACAAAGTCCAAAAATACTTGCAAATAAGGCTAAGCTATCATGCAAAATAAGGCAAGAAAAGGGAAAATGGAGGCTTACCCTTGTAGCACAGCAAAGCAGCAGCTTCTGGACCAAGTTGGTGAACCTTCAACCCTTGAAAATCAGTCCCAAAGTGCTGGAATGGATGGTGGAGGTGGTAGGCTATGAGGTGTAGTGCAAATGGTGCAAGAAAATTAGGGTTTGGAGCTTGGAATAGTGAGTTATGGAGGGTAGAGTGTATATGCCTTAAAAAAATTTGTTGAACCCTTAAAATGGAAGAGGAGGGCCTCTCTTATAGAGAAGAGAGGCCAAAGCTTCTCTTGGAAGCTTCAAATATCCTCCATATACGTGTATGGAGGATGGTCCAAATGCCTCCCAGCTGGCACAACTATGATGCATTCAGAGAGAGCAAAATGCAAGAAGCAGGCCGACCAGTTCAAGTGGTCGGCCGGCCACTCCCCCTGGTCAGCCGACCAGGGGTAAAAAGTTTCAAGGAGGAATGCTGTCCGGCCACCCCAAAAAGGTGGCCTCCCAGATGAGTGCAACACAGGTGTATGGTGGAAAACCAGAGAAAGTGACCCAGGAGATAGAAAAATCAGCTTTTTAGCAAGGTCCAAAAGGGTCAAGAAGAATTACTGGTCGGCCTACCCATATTGGTGGCCTCCCAGATAAGCACAACACAATGGTGGTATGAAAAACCAGAAATTGTGGCCCAAAAGTGAGAAAAACCAGCTTTCTGTCAGAAAAACCGGCTTTAGGAGAGAGAAAAAGAGAAAACTGGTTTCCAAGGGGAAAAGTTGGCCTCCCACCATGCTACCACCTCCCTAACAATGAAAATAGGGTCCCTACTAAAAATGGACCAAGACGGATGCAAAACAAGGGTTCGGGGGCAAAAAAGCGCAGTCCGGGGATCCGAAAATAGGCTGTTAGGCACCGGAAGTGGCGTATGACCACGACGGTGGTCTCCCAGGCCACAATGTCCCTCTAAAGGGAGGAAATAAGGTGTGTGCCAAAAACCGGAGCAAACGGAAGTAATTAAGCGGTCCCGAACCGAGGCACACGGCCGACAGCTCCGAAAATCGGAAACTGGCCTCCAAACGGGAAAAATGGCCTACGACCACGAAACGTAGCCTACGGCCACTGAGAGATGGTCTACGAGACCTCTCCCTCCCTTTGGAAAGAGAAAACAGAGAAAACAGGACCTGGTTCGCAAACCGAGGCAAAGCACAAAAGAGCCCCGAAGTCCGGAGGCAAGGCTCGTAGCCGAGACTCTGAAACCTCAGAATGAGCACAGTATGCAACATCACCTAGCGCTCAGTTGGTGACGTTTGAGTCTTAAGGTCGGTCAAAAATAGGGTGTCTACAGAGACTTTTGACGCTCGAGCGAGGAGTCTAGTAAAACAGAGTACGCTCGAGTGGGACTCTCCACGCTCGAGCGGACAAGTTGAATTCTGGGTTTTTCCATATTATGTTTGAGCTTCAAAACTTGGTTCCAACCAATGTAATTAATATCATATGACTCATATTTCCACCATATAACTTTTAACATGAACATAAAGGCCAATTTTACAAGATTTGAATCTCAAATTTACATAAATCCATCTCATAGACTCGAATTATATCAAACTCACTTCTTAACTTCAAAGCTTATACAAATTAATTTCCATATCATTTTGAAATACACATACATGTGAAATATAGGCTTCATTTTCAACTTAAATGGTATAATTGATGATCAACATCGTGGAATTTAACATTATCATGCTTGCATGTGCCAAATAGCCTTCAATTCATTATGAAATGCATGTGTGTACTCAAATATGCAAATTCATGACAATCTTTTACATGTATGTACACAACTTCAAATTCATCAAATTCAACTCAATTCATGTTCTTCATATCAAGCCCAATCCTAAACTCACAAATTCTAAAACTTGAATTGAGTTTTCAAAATAATTTCAAAACTTGGGTTCATACTTGGCTTGTCTAAACAAACAAACTCTTAAATGATCAAGAAAATATGATCAATTTTAAATAATTCACATCAAAACTCCCTTTAATTTATGAATTAAGCTCATTGTTCATAAACCCGTAAATTTCCAAAGCTTAATTCTTATTTCATCAAAACATGAAATCAATTATTAGAAACCCATGATGCATATACAATTAGAATATTAAAACATGTAGAATTTATCCATGCATGTAGAAATTAGACTCAATTCATGCATGATATTCCAAAATCAAACCCAAAATAATTAATTTCTTATTTAACTTCATAAACTTGATCTTGGCTCTAATTCTTCATTTTTTTTCAATTCTCCTAGTAAACATTGCATATATGTAATTCCACTAAAACTAACTAATTTAATATATTCAATGACATGTTTAAATTAAATGAAACTCTTAAATTACATTACATGCATGGATTAGAGATTAAAATCAAACCAATTTCCTTCCATAATTTTGAATCCAATTCAATTTCTTCATCATTTTACTAATTCCTCTTGAATCATGAAATTGAAATTATAAACTCTTTTAAGGAATGTAGACACCCCATTTTTGACCGAACTTAAGACTCAGACGTCACTGATTGAACGCTCGGTGATATTACATATTGCGCTCGTTCAGAAGTTTCAGAGTCCCGGCTGCAAGCCTTGCCTCCGGACTTCCGGACTCTTTCGTGTCGTGCCTCGGTTTGCGAACCAGGCTCTGTTTTCTCTGTTTTCTCTTCCCGAAGGGAGTGAGAGGTCTCGTAGACCATCTCTCAGTGGCCGTAGGCTACGTTTCGCGGTCGTAGGCCATTTTTCCCGTTTGGAGCCCCGTTTCCGGTTCTTCGGAGTCGACGGCCGTGTGCCTCGGTTTGGGACCACCTAACCACCTCCGTTTGCTCCGGTTTTTGGTATACACCTTATTTCCTCCCTTTTGAGGAACACTGTGGCCCGAGAGACCAACTTCGTGGTCGAACGCCACCTCCGGTGCTTAACAGCCCATTTTCGGGGCTTCGGGCCGCGCGTTTCAGTCCCCGAACCTCCTTTTTGCATCCGTTTCGGTTCATTTTTGGTGGAGGCCTTATTTTCATTGTTAGGAAGCTTGTAGAAGGGTGGGAGGCCATCAATTGTTCTGAAAATCCAGCTTTATTCCTTCATCGCTCTCCGACGCCCGTTTTCCTCACTTGAAAGCCAATGTTGACCACCCTGGGGCCACTTTCTTGAACCCTAAACCCCATATTTGTGTTATACACACTTGGGAGGCCACCAATATTTGGTGGCCGTCCGGTAATTGTGCCTGACCCTTTTGAACCCCTCTAAAAAATGAGTTTTTCTCTATCCTGGTTTACATTCTCTGGGTTTTGACTACATAGTTGTGTTGTGCACACATGGGAGGCCACCTTTTTGAGGTGGCCAACCAGCAATTGTCCTTGACCCTTTTGACCCTTGGTCGGCTGGCCATGGGAGGTGGCTGGCCGGCCCCCTGAAGCTTCTGAACCTGGCCGGCCATGACCCTCTCACCTGGTTCCTTACAGCTGCGCCCTCTGTTTCCCCCCAGATCCTGTATCCGAGGGGAGGTCTTTTGGGGGGGAAATTTGAATTTCATTTTCCCCCCTTTTCTCCACTCCTCTCCTCTATAAAACCAGCACTTCCAGCTGCATTTGAGGGGGTTACAAAATTGGTTTTGAACTCTTGCATTCAATCTCTCTCTCTCTCTCTCTCTACTCCAAACACCAAAACCCCTTAAGTTCTACACCATTTACCCTACACCTCATAGCACAAGGCCTCCATCCCTCATTCCAGCACTTTGGGACTGTTTTGGAGAGGTTAAAGGCTCAGAAAACTAGTCCAAGAGCTGCTGGTTCATTGGTCTACAAGGGTGAGTCCCATTTTCCCTCTTTATTGCCTTGTTTTGCTTTCTATCTAAACCATACTTGCAAGCTTTTTTGGGCTCCGACCCAAACTGTAAATAGTTATATTTTGAGCCCCTTTTTCATGTTTGATCAAGGACCTCCTGCTGTTTGAGGTCTCCTACTACCACTTGCTTCTTTATCTCTCTTTTAGGCTTATTTTTTCATAGTATTTTAGGCTTATTTTTGATTTGTTTTGGTCTTGGTCATAAACTATTAAATAACTTTTTTTGAGCCCCTATTCAACATTGTTGAAGAGATCTCCTCTGTTTGAGGTCTCCTACTATCACTTGCCTCTTTATCTTTCTTTTAGGCCAATTTTTGCATAGTATTTTAGGCTTATTTGCGAGCTATTTTGGACTTTGCCATAAACTGTGAAATATCTTGTTTTGAGCGCCTCTTAAACTTTGTTAAAGGGCTCTCCTCTGTTTGAGAATAGAAGATACCACTTGTCTCTTTATCTCTCTTTTAGGCCTTTTCTTGCATGATAGTTTGGCCTTATTTGTGATTATTTTCGTGGCCTCATGTAAACTGTAAAGTGCCTTGTTTTGAGCCCCTCTTTAACTTTGTTGAGGGGCTCTTTGCCATTTGGGGCCAGCTGCTGTCCCTTTGTGTTTAATCTCTCTTTTAGGACCATTTTTGCATGATAGATTAGCTCTATTTGTGTTCATTTTTGAGACTTGTTATAAACTGGAAATATGCATGTTTTGGGACTGTCTTGCATCTGTCTTCATGCTTCATGATTAAATAATGCATGCTTTGTATAGCTGTAAGTCATTCCATGTGCCAAGTTTCGAATTTTGGGGTTCATTCCATGCATCGGGTGCCATGTTTCCATGTTTTGGGGTTGTTTTGTATCACATTTCAGCGCTGAAATTTTCATGTTTGCATACCATGTTCCATGCCTTTCCATGCATTGGGTAGAGTGGCATTTGATGCCTTAGGCTTGGTCCTCGATTTGCGTGCATGCGTGCACATATTTCGAGGGTCTCATTTTCATCTCATGGCTACTGATGTGAGTGTGGCTGAGGTCCACTCATGTTGGTGTAAGTCCATTGTGCATTGTGTATGCCATTTCGTTTCATAGCATTGCGTATGCTAGGTTGTAGTTTAGAGCATGGTGTATGCCTTGTTACATCGTGCATTATGTATGCCATCTCATAGCATTGTGCATCGTAGGTTGTATATTGGTTGCATTCATGCATGTCATGCATATTGCATTGTGTTTGGGATAGGAGTTAGCCCGAGCACGGGAAACAAGGGACGTTTCGTACTTCGAGTGACGGAACGTGTCTCAATTCCCAGTCACCGACACTTGTGTATGCTAGGTTGTAGTTTAGAGCATGGTGTATGCCTTGTTACATCGCGCATTGTGTATGTCATCTCATAGCATTGTGCATCGTAGGTTGTATATTGGTTGCATTCATGCATGTCATGCATATTGCATTGTGTTTGGGATAGGAGTTAGCCCGAGCACGGGAAACAAGGGACGTTTCGTACTTCGAGTGACGGAACGTGTCTCAATTCCCAGTCACCGACACTCCGGATTATCCATGATGGAGTTTAGGTCTTGTCGTGTTTATATGTGCATTCATTTCATATTGAGTCGTGCAATTCAACTCCTCGGCCATCATGCATCGATATGCGTGATTGGTGGCACAAGGATCGAGGACTACACTCCCCGAAGAGTAGTCATATATACATATGTGAAAATACTTTGCCATGCCCCTTTGTTGCTCTCTGTTACAGCAAATCAGAAATCGACAGCCTTCCGGAGCTTGACACGCATTCCAAGAACAATTGCAAACAGAGGCAAACCGGGGCATCACAAGGGA
>NW_021026975.1:387182-411052 GCF_004153795.1 Camellia sinensis
AAAAGAAGCTATGATGGAATGAAACAGCTTTTTGTTCAAAAAGTGTTGTACTTTGTTTTCTTAGCATTGCATCGCATCATTTTGTACAAAAATGAGATTGAATGGAAGTCGAACATTTGTACATTGCCAAGTCAGGTAGTGAATCGACGCAACAAACTAAACAACTTAACTTATTAAGAAACAACAAAACCTTATCCAGTTTACAACTCAATAAGCAAAACACGACAATGTTGATTTAAACAAAGAGTAACAACTCGATGCACAAAACTCGACAACTCGATAAGGAAACTTAACAACTCGATAAACAAAACTTAACAACTCGATAAGAAAAACTCAATAACAACTCGATAAGCAAAACTCAACAACAACTCGATAAGCAAATGCACTTCGGACAAACCGGGTGACGGAACGCACCCGAAACAGAGGTAGATTCGGACCTTCAACACTCCCAACACATGGAAATGCTAGGAGCTCCCTTCTAGAGACTAGGAAAAGACCAAAGACCAACTTTCCTCCATGGCCGACCACCAGAGAAGGCTGGCCGACCAGTTTTCTGCCTTGGAGACCAATGGGGTGGTTGGCCGACCAGAGAAACTGGCTGGCCAACCAGAGAAAGTGGTCGGCTGACCACTTGGCCCGGCGACCTCCAGATTTTTGACACATGTCCTCCAAACAGTGCCTTATCCTCTATAAAAGTTCCAGCTTCGTGGTTCTTTCATTCCATCTCAGTTTTGCATCAAAATGGAGGCATTTCTCATCCAAAATCTCACAACTTGGATTGCTACCTTAGACGGCTCGAAAAAGTTGAACTTCCAGGGCTTTGGCATAAATGCACTATTCACGCTGAGTCGCACTTCGCTACATCTTCCGTTCCTCCATGCCGCGGCAAAGTTTTGGAATCCGGTAACACATGTCTTTAGCTTTGGCGGGCAAGAGGTGTGTCCTACCTTCGAAGATTTCCTAGCTTTGATGGAATTCGAGCGCAACGAAGAAATCTTCCCCCAACTTCGCTTCGGCCACGCCCAAGCCTTAGGGCGAATGTGTGGGCTCACTATGCACGACCTCACTATGCATGACGCTCGATCTTTGATTTGTGATGGAATGCTGGATATTCTGAGTTTGATTTGTCGGTTTTCCGATATCGGTGACCGCGGTGACCATCATTGGCAAGGCTTTCGGTGACATGCCCTTTGTTTGTGCATGCTATCTTATTTCTTGCATGCCTCAGGCTCCGGAGGATCTAGTGTCCGGTTGATTGAGGTTGCCCAAGGCTTAAGGGAGGGCAAAAGCTGCATTGCCATGTCATTGGTCGAGACATTGATGAGCTTGGATGCTTTTCATCGCCGAGAGACAACCAGATTTGCGGGGAGTCCACTACTGCTACAGGTAATGTTTCCCACCCTACCTCACATATATATTGCTCACATCACTCGGCCCTCAAGCTCAGTTTTTCTCGCTGAAGAGAGTCAGTAGGTATGATGGATATCTTGGTCATAAAAATTGAGGAAATGGCAACAGAGGAAAATGTTGTAAGGCAATTATAAAAAAAGGTATTACCGAACAAAAAGATTGGAAATTAGCATATTTCATTCCAAATGAAAAATGTGCATTACAAAAGGAGGTGCCTTAATGTAACAACCCTCATACTGTTTACCGATTAATGACTGATTAACCACTAATTACTGTTAACCAAGACTGATTTTGACTGATAATTGAACTGCCTAAGGTACTGAACTGACTGACTGAAAACTGGAATCGAATTGACTGAGTATATGTGTGTTAAATTGTATTCTATCTGTCTGACTGTTTGATTATCTGTTCCTGTTTGTATGTTTAAATTGCAAATTGAAGGTCTTATCGGCGGCCGAACCACGATTTGGTTAGTGTTCTATGGTCCTTAGAATTAATGTGATTTTATGGTATAATTATCTGAAAAACTGATTAGGTATGATTAAATTAGATTAATGGTACCAAATTTCATGAATTTGACTTATTACCAAATTGCCACTGGAGTGGCCCACTACTTGAGCCTTTTTGATCTCCTAATACACTCAACAAAACATTTCTTCTTCCACTTCCTGCACATAACCGACCTTAGAGGGAGAGAGGAGCTAGAAGAGTTGAGTTCAACTTGTTTCATTGTGAATTGGTTAGAATTGTTTGAAGAATTGAAGGTTGATTGCATATTTGAGCTCCCTTCTTGAACTACAAGACTGAAGGTAGCTCCATTGTCATCTTATTCACGTTTTGAGTTGATTCTTGCATGGGTTAGAGCTAAGTTGAGGTCTAGAGCCACCCTATGGCTCAAATTACTATATTGAAGCTTAATTGTTGCATGCATGTACATATGTTGAAGTTTTGAGGTTGTAGTGTATAATTCCTCACATGCATGTCCATGTTTGGAGAGTAGTTCATGAAATCATCTTGTTATAAAAAGAATTGGCTCATTAGAGCAACAAATTGGAGCTTCAAAGTGTTTCAAATTCATGCATGTTTGCATGTTCATATTGTTCTTGGAAAATGGCTTGAAATTGGGTTTGAATTAAACACCCTTGGGCTTTGATTTCTCAAATTGAGTTTTGAATCATGTTATTCCATGTGTTTATAAGAGTTTTCCAGAAAATGAGCCCAAGAGGATCGGTTTTGAGTTGTTAACAACTTGGTTTTGAGCTTGGAGGTGCAATTTGGAATTTCCAGATTTCGCACTTCCGCTCGAGCGGGGAAAGTGCCGCTCGAGCGTAGAATTCGAGCATCCAAAATCTCTGCACTGTTTCGCAGTCCGCTCGAGCGGAGGATTGGGCACTCGAGCGGAGTCATGTCTCACGCTCGAGCGGGCGTCGAGCGGAGATTTCACCCATCCAGTACTTTTACAGTACGCTCGAGCGTGAACCTTTGTTGCATGTCCGCTCGTACGGGGAAACCTGCGCTCGAGCGGGACTCTGTTTTTCTGAAAATGCTTTTAAATGTACATCTTTGCATCCTCATCCCATTCTAGGCATTCTTAGGCCTAGTTTAAGACATCTTAATGAGGATATAGATGTAGAACACACCGAGGCAAATTAGAGATTAAGTTATGTTATTTCCCAACTGTGTAGCTTAGTGTGTTCAACCTGTGAACTGTGTAGGGTTGGCAACTGGGGAGACACGCTCTAGCATACTGTAGCCCAGAACTCTGTGAGTAACAATTGTGTAAAGATATGTTCAACTGATATCTTTTGAATACTGAACTGAACTGTTTACTGAACTGGTATTATTGAATGAATGTATGTCCTTTATTTCTGAACTATACTGTGGCATCCTTAGTACCTACGGTTTACTGTTACTGTTAAATCAGGAGACAAACCAAGAGGTAAATTAGGGAAAGGGGTGAGAAGCTGCCACGTGTATTCTATGTATGATGTCCTTTTGCTTGGGGTGATGTGTTGAGTTCGGATCTCCGGCCGCACATTCCTGCAGCGCTCCCAGCAGCACTACAAAATGATGTCGTTTTGTATATTATTATTTTTTTTTAAATTTTTTTTTCCTTCCTTTTATTTCTGATTTCAGCTTTCCCCTTTCCTTTTTTGAACCCTAGACCAGAGGCGACGATACAGGACAAAGGAGGAAAAGAGGTGACGATCTGGATGAGAGTTTCAGCTAATGAACGGAGAGGCGATATATATATGTAGGTGTACAGGCACCAGACCGCGGCTAGGAGCGTCAGGGTAACTCCAGTTTTGTCAAGCCAGCCTTTGTGCCTCACTGCGAGGTTCCGAGCCTATCGTGCTAAGGCTTAGGGGTGTTTTAGAAGTCCCCCTTCTGTACCGTCTTACTATTCTGTATAGACTGAATGTTTACCATACTGATATGCAGGGATTGAGTCCCTAGTCTGGCTGATTGTAAATGTTGTGTATACTGTTTATGTATAAATGTATGAAAAATCTTTTTGGCATACAGACTGTCACAGCTCATTGGGCATTGTTTATTTACTGTATTGGCTTCCGCCAGGCCCTGTACTCTGTTTTACTGTACTACTATTCTGCAGGCCTTCGGTAATCTCGGATTACTGGCCGGTTACGGTGCTAAACCCATTGGGCCGGGTTTGGGTCGTGACAGAGTGGTATCAGAGCGATACTTAACCACGAGTTATACCACACAGACGTGTCCAAATGAGCTACAGGGTGTCCTAGAAAGTAATTAGGGCATCTCATGAGCATGATAAGTGTGTGGTTATGTCATAACTGAATATATGCTAACGTGTTAAACTGTTAAACAAATGACTGCTTATGTTTAAAACTGTGATAACTGCCTATAGTGAAATGGACAATGCAAATGAACCTGAATCCTCATCTACCGAGGCAAGAATGGAAAGAATGGAAAGAATGATGGAATTGATAACTGCTAGACTGGACTGACAACTGAATCAACAGCCCCTACCTCCTCCGGCTGTACCGGAACAAAATATGAATGTGAATGTACAAAATGCGAATGTAAATGATGGGGACATAATTGCACTGACCCATAAGTTCAGCAAAATGAAACCGCCGTCCTTTCAGGGAGGCCTAGAATCGTTGAAAGCTGAAGCGTGGGTTCTGGAGACTGAGAAGTTATTTGAAGTTTTCCCGTGCTCTGAAGCACACAAGGTACTGTTAGCCACCTTTACATTGCAAGAAGAAGCTAGAAGGTGGTGGATGCTCATTCGTGATGAAAATACTGTTCTGACTTGGGCTCAATTCAAAAGAGCCTTCTTTGAAAAGTACTTCCCTCAGTGTGTCAGGGATAGGAAAGTAACTGAATTTGAACAGCTGAGATAGGGCACAATGTCCGTTGCTGAATATGAAACGAAGTTCACCGAGCTTGCTAGATATGCACCGCATATGGTGGACACTGACTACAAGAAGGCCAGAAAATTTGAGGGTGGCCTTAATGTTGCAATACTTGACCGAATAAATGTTTTGAAACTACCGACTTTTGTGGGTGTTCTCGACCGGGCATTGATGGCCGAGTCAAAAATTGATAAAATATCTAAAATTAAGGGTCAAAATCGTGCAAATTAAAAGTGTAGGAACCAAAATGACACAAGAAAAAAATGTAGGGACTACCGGTATAATTTGCCATTATATCTAATAACTAGAGTGGTGTCAGTGATTTTTTACTTTCGAGGATTGTTGTTCTGAAAAGATTTCATTTATATAAATGTGTTCATGTTTTATGCTTTATTATTGTGAAACTGTGATGATATATATACGTGTGCATCATTGAGTTATTCAAATTGGCAAAACATAATTGAAGAAGGAGTAAATTATACTTCGCTTGAGGTTTGGAGAAAATATGTTGAGCTTTATAAATTTGGCATTACTACATTGGACTCCCTAAAAAATTTTAGCTTAGATAACACTTAATCTATTTTTCATGAGTAACTCATTATCTGTATATGGGAAAATGATACTATAAGTCTTTCATACTGAAAGGTATGTTTTACCCTTATTTATTCATATTTTTACATAGCATCTACATTAGTCTTATTAAAAGAGGGATTTACGTAATTATATCAAATTTATCGAGTTTATAATATTCAAAAAAAAAAACCCACTCATGGTCAATATAATTTACCCTCAACTTAAAGAATCTAATTTGTAATCTTAATTGGTAAACTAAATTAGGGGTTTATTTATGGAGGCAGCTCCTCTCTAGTGGATTGGATGTGGTTGTTTCGGCACTTGGGGCGTATCACAGGTCCCGCCTTAATTATTCAACGTGTTTATTTTCAGACCACAACACATAAATTATTATAAAAAACACATCAGGTTGATCTCATAACCATTACCACGTTAGTTTATTACATGTCTCCCAAAATATGAATAGTCTAGTTTTTAAATAATATTTATCATTTATTCTTTTGCAACTAACTACCACAAACTAATGTAGCTGCGATTATCAGATTAATGAAATAGTAATAATTATTATTATTAAATAAAAACATAAATAGACGAAAGCAGCACATAAATAAAACATAAATAAAACAAGTTGAATAAACTAAAACAAGTTAAATAAACTAAATTCAATAAACTTAAATAAAATAAACTTACAATCGTTTAAATTAACTTACAATCGGTTACTGGAAGTAACTGGAAAACACAGCTTCTACTTGCATCCTTAAAAACTGAATTTCAAAACAACAAACTAAAATTTTGCAGAAACTAAGAGAAACTGCGAAAGAAAATTGTGAACTCTTTCTCTCTCCGAATTGGCCTTGACTGAGGAGCTTCTTTTATAGGCAAAGTGGATAACTGTTAAGCTTGTGAACTTGGAACTGTGAGGCCCGTGACTGGAGCTATGAGGCTTGTGACTTCAAAAGTTGGAAAATAATGTGAAACTTGTGACTTCTGAAAAGCTTAAAAATAAGAGGTACATGGGTGCTGAGAGCATCTTTCTGTGACCGAGAACTTTTGTACTCTTTTTTTTTTTATTTGCAGTGAGGGAACTTGACTGCACAGTTGACTAATGGGGAATCAATATATATATATATATATATATATCAGCAGCTTTTCTCAAAGCAAGAGTAGTGATTGAAACTGATGTGCATATATGGAATCCAATGACTTTTTAGGCATATAGGTCCTGAGCATCTTGGAATTTTGGACCATATGGATCATGACTGGTTGAGGCTTCAGAGGAGGCTGAATCATCCGAGGCTTCATCTTCAATTTGTGACTTTGCTTGAGCCATCAATAATTTGGCCATTTGGATCAATTCATCACTAGAAGTTGACTTGGGCTTTGCTTTGGGCTTGGCCTTGGATGACTTGGATTTGGAAGATTCAATGCTGGTGGATGGACTTCCAAGCCTGACTGTAGTGAGAGGAAGTGGACTTCCTTGTGTGACTGAAGCATTTGGATTTTGCTAAGATTTGACCATTGAAGGAGTTGGGGCATGAATGTTAACTGGAAATTCTTGCTGGACTTGTTCAATAATACGATGGATTTTGAATGCATCCCACCATTTAACAAAATGTTGACGACTGACTATGTTATTGGATGGACTGTATTGCCATTTAAAAATCCAAGGGACTTTATATTTGGTCATGAAATGAAGTGACTTTATATTTGGTCATGAAATGAAGTAACCAAGGAAACTGACTTTTATGCTGGCTGAGCTTGTAAATGGAAGAGAAGTAATTGACTTGTTCTATTAACTCAGAAGGGATGATTCCAGGGATGGCACCATGCTATGACCACCATCTCAGGAACCAAGAAAGGAATTCTGATTTGAATTTGTGGTCAAATGAGAAAAACCAAGAATGACTATATGACTCATTTTGATGTAGGAGGATTTTGAACCAAGCATCAATGTAATCATAGTAACTATATTGTATATCATGGTTAGAAAGGTCTTGTAGCAAAAAAAGGATACCCCATTCTTCCATGGGAACAATATTATGAATGTACAAGGAATAATGAATGATTTTACTGGTCTGGACTCGATCATAGATAGGTTAATGACGATTGACTTATGGTGGAAAAGAATATCCTTATAAAAGGTTATTGACTTATTGGGATGGGAAGGAATGAAATGCCATCTATTAGGGAAATAGGATTTGACTAATTCAAGGACATTGTGAATATTTTTGTGGACTGATTCTTTGTAAAAGAGATTGAATGACTGTTTAAGAACATAATCTGTTCTTGGGGTAGACTTGTTAGGAGGCATTGGTGGAATTGACTGGCAGGGAAAAAGGTCTGAAGCCAGAGCCGAAGTGTAACTAGGTTTAGGAATATTATCAAGAATTTGGTATCGGTTAACTAGATCAATTGGAGATGCAACAATGGGTTGACTGGATAGCACAATGGCAAGAGGTTTTGTAATAGGTTTGCGGCTTGACATTTGTAAGAAAAATGACAGAAGTAGATTAGCATCCACTGAGGACATCTAATCTATCCATATGAAAGTTAACTAAATTAGTGTAATGAGCAATGAAATTGCGATAACTTCTAATCTGATTGAACTGAAGGTAGGGGTCGTGATGAAAGTAAGGGCCATTTTGTAGTGACTTTAAATAGGATATTTTAATCTTATAATATCGAATAGTTTTGCAGTATCTTGTGACTTGTAATCTGTGTGTAGAACAATAAGGAGTAGGCATGATACACTATCCTCCTTGTAAAAATTCTCGGGTAAGGAAATCAGGGATAGAATTTTGACTACCAAGAATATATTCAATATCAAAATCAAAAATACTTAAAATGGATTGCCATCGAGCAAAAATATGTTTATTAGCAATATTTTGAACATATTTTTTCAAAACATATTTAGCACTTTTGCAATCAACACATAATAGGAATTTTTGATTTAAAATGTCATTTTGAAATTTACTAATACATAAAACAATAGATAAAATTTCTTTTTTAATAGTACTATAATTTTTCTGTGCTTTGTTCCAAACACCAGAATGAAAACAAACAATTTGTTCAGATGACTGGGGAGTGATTTTCTGAAGGAGAATGCCACCATAACCAACATTAGAAGCATCAGTTTGAATAATTTTGAATAAATTTTCAGTAGGAATGCCATGACAAGGCAAGGTCTTAACATATTTTTTGACTTGTTAAACAATAGCAGTATGAGTAGAAGATCAAAGAGAAGGATTATCTTTCAACCTATCAAAAAGGGGTTGACAAGTTTTCCTAAGGTCTTTGTAAAATTCAGCAATGTAGTTTAAGGAACCTAAAAACCGTTGTAACTGGGTTTTGTCTAAGATTTCATCAGGGAACTTAGAAGCAAACTCAATAGATCGACTGGTAGGAAGAATAGTATTTTCGTGGATATCATAACGTAAGAATCTAACTTTAGTTTGGAATAGCTTAATCTTAAGAGCAGAAATGACTAGACCATTATATTTGATAATATAGAGAAAGGAATTTAGATGTTTCCAATGTTCATTGAGTGACTTAGAGAAAATAAGGATATCATCTATGTAGACAATAGAAAAATGACTAAAGGGATTAAAAATTTCATTCATAATGTTTTGGAATTCACTAGGAGCATTTTTTAATCCAAAGGACATGACATTCCATTCATAATGGCCAAAAAGTGTAGTAAAAGCAGTTTTATAGCGATCTTCAGGATGAATTTGTATTTGTCAAAATCCACTTTTAAGATCAAATTTACTAAAGATAACAGCTTGACTAAGTCTTTTAATGAGGTCTTTTTTTATTAGAGATTGGATAGCGTATCCATTCTAAAACTTTATTTAATGGTTTATAGTTAATGGCTAGTCGTGGAACACCACGTTCAAGTTCAACATTTTTATTAACATAAAAGGTAGAGCATGACCAAGGGGATTTGTTTTTACTAATGATATTATTGGGGAGTAAATCATTAATTTATTTTTTACACATTTCGACTAATTCATGATTCATTTGAATTGGGCGAGATTAGTAGGGATTTGCCGTTCATTAAAATTTTTAATATAAGGTAAAGTGACCACATATTTTTTTCTATGCCAGAAAGCACTTGGTAAAGTAAAGCAAACTGTAGTTTCTGTAACAACCCTCCTACTGTTTACCGATTAAAGACTGATTGATTACTGATAACCATTGATTACCGTTAATCATTGATTACTGCGAAATGGAACTGATAATGACTGATAATTGAACTTACTAAAGTACTGAACTGACTGACCGAAATTGAAACTAAATTGAATGAATACATCTGTTTGAACTGCATTCTATCTGTTGATTGTTTATTTGATCTGTTCGTATTTTAGTGTTTAAACTGCTAATTGAAGGCCTTATCGGCGGCCGAATCCGAAACCGATTAGTGTTCTATGACCCTCGTAATTTATGTGATTTTATGGTATATTTTTCTGAAAATTGATTATGTATGATTAAATTAGATTAAAATGAGTTAATTGCAATAGTTGCCTTATTTACCTTATTGCCATTGTTAGTGGGCCCTTATTATAACATGTTAGAGCCTTGGTATGCTTGAATCAAACATTTTGCTCAGCTCCTTTCTTGCTTTTGCCAACTAGAGGGAGAGAGTTAAGGGAGAGAGTTAGATTTCACCTCTTTTGGCTTGGTTTTGCTTGGAAATTGAAGAAATTGTTAAGGAGATTGCATATTTGAGCTCCCTTCTTGAACTACAAGACTAAAGGTAGCTCCATTGTCTTCTTGTTCATGTTTTGAGTTGATTGTTGCATGGTCCATGTTAGATTGTAGAGCTAAGTCATGATTTGGGTCATTAATGGTGAATTGAAGCTCATTTCATGCATGCATGTTTGAATTAATGAGTTTTGAGTTGAATTCATGGTATAATGGTGCATGCATGTTCATAATTTTGTGGTACCCCATGAGTTCATCTTGTTTTTGAAGGTTTAAACTCTTTTGAAACAGCATCAAAGCTTTGAAAATGATTTAAGATCATGCATGTCATGTTTGAGGATTGTTCTTGAAAATTGGTTTGAAATTGGGATTGAATGAAACACCCTTGGGCTTTGATTTCTCAAATTGAGGCTTTGAAACATGATATTCTATGTGTTTATAAATGTTTTCCAGAAAATGGGCCCAAGAGGATTGGTTTTGATGCTTTTGAGCTTGGTTTTGAACCTGGAGCTCGAATCTGGGATTTCCAGATTTCAGTCGTCCGCTCGAGCGGGGGGAAGTGCCGCTCGAGCGGGGGAAAATGGAGCTTCCAGCATTCTTGCACTGTGTTTACATGTCCGCTCGAGCGGAGGAATCGGGAGTCGAGCGGAGTCATGTCTCAAGTCGAGCGGGCGTCGAGCGGGATTTCACCCATCCAGTACTTTTACATTCTCGAGCGCGGGGGGGAAGTTATCGCTGCCGAGCGTGTAACCTTTGTTTGCCCTGTACGCTCGAGCGGGGAAACCTTGCGCTCGAGCGGACACTCTGTTTTTCTGAAAATGTGTTTCTAAGTGTATTTTTGCATCCTCATCCCATCCTAGGCATTCTTAGGCCTAGTTTAAGGCATCTTGGATGAGGATATCATTGTAGAACACACCAAGGCAAATTAGGGATTAAGTTATGATATTTCCCAACTGTGTAGCTTAGTGTGTGTTCAATCTGTTAACTGTGTAGGGTTGGCGACTGGAGAGACGCACTCTAGCATACGTAGCCCAGAACTCTGTGAGTAACAATTGTGTAAAGATATGTTCAACTGATTATCTTTTGAATACTGAACTGAACTGTTTACTGAACTGGTATTATTTACTGAATGAATGTATGTCCTTTATTTCTGAACTGTACTGTGGCATCCTTAGTACTTACTGTTTACCGTTACTGTTACTGCGACAGAATTCTCTGTCGGTTCCCTCGTGGAACCACTACTGTTTACTGACTGATGGCCATTATTACTGCTCGGTCTTTTAAGACCTACTGTTACTGTTATGCTAATGGATGTACCACATATGACTGTTTACTGTACTGAACAACTGAAACACTGATTGAATTGAACTGTTTTCATTACTGTAAGGACATTCATTCTAAACCCCTTTACGCTTTATGTTATTCACTGGGCTTTAGCTCACTGCTCATATATATATGTAGGTGTACAGGCACCAGATCGGAGCTAGGAGCGTCAGGATAACTCCAGTTTTGTCAAGCCAGCCTATGTGCCTCACTGCGAGGTTCCGAGCCTACCTGCTAAGGCTTAGGGGTGTTTTAAGAATTCCCCCTTCTGTACTGTTTCACTGTTTTGTATAGACTGACTGTTCACTGTACTGCTACATAGGGTTGAGCCCCTGGTTTGAATGAATGTAAATATTGTACATACTGTTCTGTACTGTTTATGTATGAATGCATGAAAAATCTTTTTGGCATACAGACTGTCACAGCTCATTGGACATTGTTTAATTACTGTATTGGCTTCCGCCAGGCCCTGTACTCTGTTTTACTGTATTACTGTTAAGCAGGCCTTCGGTAATCTCGGATTACTAGCCGGTTACGGTACTAAACCCATAGGGCCGGGTTTGGGTCGTGACAGAGTGGTATCAGAGCGATACTTAACCACGAGTTATACCGCACACACGTGTCCAAATGAGCTATAGGGTGTCCTAGCCCGAAGGTGGGGGCAAGATGCAAGACAATGCACAGAGCCGGACATAACTTATGATCATGCAAAGAAAGCTGTAATGAAGCACACATGCGACAGTTTTAAGCTAGCATACACCAATGCAACTACATTACAAATGCAGAAAGGATGTAAGAGAATTATGCAATTCTCGATACGTCTCACTCGGAGGATACAATACCTGTGCGGCTCGTCTGGTTGCTCCTGCTTCAAACGAACCGTACATACAATATCATGCCTGTAAAGAAAGCAAACTTAACAAGCACAATGTTATTAGCAACATGCATGACAATGCAAAAATGAATGCAAAATGATATGCAATATATACAAAACTATGTATGAACAATGCAAATGAAAATGCAATGTAATTGAAACAATGCAAACTATATGCAAAGCAATTGAATCATGATCCAATCGTGAGCTGTTCAAAACCACACCTATGTCAACTAGATTGATGGAGGTAACAAGTCCGTCTACCATAGAACGGTCAACAAAACTATGAGTAATGTAGACGAACACAAGAACAAGTATTGGGGGGAATGACAAAGGTGGGGAAACGACCCGCTGGGGAAAGGACTGCGATCCTAATGCTGGATGCAACAATTACACTACAATGTAATATGTAATGAAAATGCTGGGGAAATGGCAAGGGATATGGCACGCGGGCCAAACCAAATCTTGCCTAAAGCATGTACACATACAAGCCGTGTCTAACATAGAACGGTCTACTGAACTATGTTTCGACGTGAAAAAGTATGGGCACAATACCAGACCAAGCTCAACATGGAAAGGCGCGAGCCATAGGCGGAGGTGATGCAGTGAATGCATGCAAGCTACAATGCAATATCTACAAATATGCAATGGAATGGAAAAGATACAATGGATATGGCCTGCGGGCCAAACCAATCTTGCCTAGGAAAAGCATGTACACATACAAGCCGTGTCTAACATAGAACGGTCTACTGAACTATGTTTCGACGTGAAAAGTATGGGCACATACCAGACCAAGCTCAATATGGAAAGGCGCGAGCCATAGATAGAAGGTGATGCAGTGAATGCATGCAAACTACAATACAATGTACACTATATTACAATGATGCATGACAATGCAACTACTTACGATGGTGCATGACAATGCAACTATTTACGATGGTTCATGACAATGCAATTATATATTTTTTTGTTTGTTTTTTGAAATGCAAATGATGTATGAAATGCATGTTGCATGGAATACGCGACAACACGCGGCTTTTGAGATGCACGTGAACTTGAATATGCGACGACGCGAGTCGCTTGAAATACATATATAATGCAACTTATCAAAAGTCATCCGGGCATGACAAACACCGAAGAACTTGCACCTTCAGAGGATTTAGGGTCTCCTAGACCGTAAAAATTCTCGATATGTCTCACTCGGAGTATACCATACCTGTCCGGTTCGTCAGGTTGCACCAGCCTTAAATGAACCGTACATACAATATCGTGGCTGCAAAGAAAACAAACTTAACAGGTACAATGTGATTAACAACATGCATGTTAATTGTACTTGAAAATACGTGACAACGCGAAGCAAGTGGGAAGCATAACAATGCTTTGAAGGCACAGACATGTAAGTGGAGCACGTGGTCTACGCAGGCAACGAAATTGATCATAAGCATGCGGTCTACGCAAGCAATGGAATTGGTTTCAAACGTGCGGTCTACGCAAGTAGAACATGCGGTCTACGTAAGTAATGAATTTGAACATAAGAATGCGGTCCGTGCAAACAGAACATGCGGTCTACGCAAGTAATGAAATTGATTACAAACATGTGGTCTACGCAAGCAAAACATGCGGTCTACGCAAGTAGTGAAATTGATTATAAACATGCGGTCTACGCAAGTAACGTAATTAATTATAAACATGCGGTCTACGCAAGTAACGTAATTAATTATAAACATGCGGTCTACGCAAGTAACGTAATTAATTATAAACATGCGGTCTACGCAAGTAACGTAATTAATTATAAACATGCGGTCTACGCAAGTAACGTAATTAATTATAAACATGCGGTCTACGCAAGCAAAACATGCGGTCCACGCAAGTAATGAAATTGATTACAAACATGCGGTCTACGCAAGCAAAACATGCGGTCCACGCAAGTAATGAAATTGATTACAAACATGCGGTCTACGCAAGCAAAACATGCGGTCCACGCAAGTAATGAAATTGATTACAAACATGCGGTCTACGCAAGCAAAACATGCGGTCCACGCAAGTAATGAAATTGATTACAAACATGCGGTCCTCCTTGCACGAATTCGAGTGCCACGCACAGAAGACACGATCCGAGGTCAAAACGGAGGCCGGTTGAGCGTCGGAGATGCACGTTTCTTGCACCGTCTTGAGCAATGAAGGCCCTGAACCACACATATAACCCAAAAAGGATGTAGGAGGCTCCCAAACCACTGTAAGAGACCACCGGATACCCACCGGCCATCAAAATGCATCACCGGCCGTCCATCGGTCTTCATACAATTTCCATCGGCACAATATTTTGCCGACCGGCAAAGAGTGTGGCCGACCGGCAAAAAGTCCCTGTATCGGGGCAGTTCAGTCATTTGGCCACGGGTCTTTTAAAATATGGCTTCTAGCCCTATTTTCTTCACTTCCTCTTGCTCGAAATTTCTCCCCCTCTCTCTCTAGATCATTTTCCTCCTTTGATTTCCTCGTTTTCTTGCGTTATAGCCTCCATTTCGTCGTCCGATTCGCGAATACCTTCGCATTTCGAACGTATTGAACCGAACGAAACTTCGTTTCGGTGTCTTGTTTTTGATTTCCGCCACTCGGGGCTTGTTTCCCTCGAGTTTTTCTCAATATCTGTGCCTTTTCCACACTTTAGCTTTTCCAGCCTTTTCCGGCCCTCTCGGGGTTGACTTTTTGTTGACTCTTCACATTCTCGCCCAGTTTTTCGTCTTCCGGCCATTTTCACATTCTCTTCGAGATGGCGAACGACCTTCCACAGGGCGGGATCCCTCCAGAGCACGAGATGGACCCTGAGGCCGAGCCCTTGCCACTCCGTATCCGGCCGTTCGATCTGGAGACCTACAGGCCTGCAGTTCATGAGATGCTCCCCGGACTACGCCAGTTCCGGAGCTTCGAGAGGGGCGTGGCACCCGAGCTTCTCCTGCGTGAGCCTACCTCTCATCTGTCCTTCGGCGCTTCCAAGGTAACATTCTTTCTTCTGTTTTATTATTTTTCGCAATGTAGAACATAACTGCCATTTGCTGGTCATATTCTGTAACTGCTTAGCCCGGATGCACCGATACGCTGTATACTGTAGTTGATTGTAAACAAACTTACAACCGATATCTGTTTGAAACTTATAAGTGCACACACACTGCACTGACCCTGAATCACCCAAACACACGGCGCACACTGTATTTTACTGCATACACACTGGTACCCGGTATCTGCTTGAGTTTGAAAACATGCACACATGCTGTATTTGCCCTGAACCACTCAAACACGCTGACACATCACATGTTGTAGTTCACTGTAAGTACACCGGCACCCGATGTCTGTTCGAATTTGAAAACATGCACGCATGCTGTACACCTGTACGCTTCTTAAAACTGCGTTTTGAATATTGCCTCGCAATTGTTGTTTTTTTGATTACAGGAGGATTCCCATACCATCCACGGGTATGGGAATGTCGTTGCTCGGGATTGGTACCTAGAGTTTCCAGACGCGGTTCGTCATATCGTCGACGAGGCCGGTTTCGGTATCTTCTGCAGGGGGCTCTCCCGGCTTACGACCTGCAGGCCCTTGCTTGCCGCTTTAGTGGAGAGGTGGTGGGATACCACCAACTCCTTCCACTTCTCCATCGCGGGGGACATGACGATGACCCCTTACGATTTCTCGATGCTCATCGGCATCGGGGTAGGGGGTGATCCGATCCCCTTCGATACCGATATGGATGAGTGGGACACCGCCCAGCTGTACCTGCTCGGCACTCAGCCACCCCTTGCCCGAGCAGGGTTTGTCAGGTACTCTTGGTTCGAGAGTCATTTTCGGATTCAGCCAGCCTTAGCGGAGGAGGCGCAGATGACCCCAGAGGAGGTGGATTAGTATGCGCGGGGCTTCATCATGTTTCTGCTCGGGACGACTCTTTTCGCCGACCGGGCGAACACCGTGCCTCTATGCCTGTTGAGCGCACTGGTGGATGTTAGGCGGATCCGCCGTTATGACTGGGGTGGCGCAGGCTTGGCCACATTGTATGGTTACATAAGCTCTCTTCCCGCCTCAGCGGACAGCTTCTCAGCGGCTACTGGCGAGCTTGGGAGGTACATCTTCTTCCCATTTTATACTTCTGCTTCACGTTTTCTGTATTCTGTACACTGCACATACCACGATCTACCTCTCACTGACTATATACTGCACACGCGGCACACATATACTCTGCTTTACCTTGACTGTATACTGCACACACTGTATACTCTGTACAATACACTGCACAACACACGGCTCTGCCATTTCTGCTTTATTCTGTATTTTGCTTTATCTGATAGTCATACTTATATCTGTTCTGCAGTTGTGGGTGTATGCCTACTTTCCCACCAGGCTTGCCCCAGTACATGATGTGGAGACCCTACTTGGCGTTCCCTTTTCTCATCGCTTTGATGTGCGATGCGTGCGGAGACCACGGGAGTCTTTTATTTTCTTCCGCCGCTACTTCGACACCATTACCGCCGCAGAGGTATGTTCAACTTTAGAATTTGCTTTGGCTTCGCTTAGCACTGTATGTTTTCAATAACAGTAGTTAACAAACTGCATTTCATTTTCAGATCACCTGGCGGCCTTGGGCACCGTTGCCAGCCGTGGTGAGGGATCACTACGAGGGCGCAGAGGAGACTGCCCGTTGCTGGATTCTGTTGGAGGGCCCGGTCTGTCGGGCTTGGTACCTGGACGAGCGTTTCTTGCGTCAGACCCTGGGTTTACCGGAGCAAATAGTTCCGGGTCCGCCTCCTACACACATGAGGCATACAGAGGGGTTCTCTTTTGAGCACATGAGGGACTACACCGTCGGCTGGGGTGCAAAGTGCCACAGAGGTGAGGGCGACTACGCAGAGTACGTCCGGACCTACATTATGCGACCCTTAAGCGGTGGTCGTCGGGCTGAGAGGGAGAGGCCAGCGGCGCCGGCAGCTAGAGCGGGAGCGGGAGCAGGAGCATCGAGGAGAGCTCGAGTCCGCTGTAGGAGCGGAGTTCAGAGAGGTCGAGGGGTTAGCTGGCCTGCTCTGCCCACCATACTGACATGCCGAGGGCAGAGTGGGGCGACGTACCAGATTCTCTTTGCTCCTCCTCCGGCTGACCATGAGTTGGTCAGGTTCTATGACTTACCTCCGGTATGTACTACTTCCTCTTGCATTTTGCATTGTCATTTTATTTCAGTTTATTTTGATATTCCGCAGAATACTGATGCCTTTGATACTATTGCAAGCGTCCTCCGAGTACACCCGGCAGTCCCTGGAGTTAAATGCCTCCATGATGGGGATGCTACAGCGGACCTTCGACCTCCTGGCTCTTTATAGTATTCCGGTATGTTCTTCTGATCACGGTCTCAAACCATACTCATAAGCTGCTTCACATAATCTGGTGCACAACACAACACTCGATAAGTTGCTCACGTCATTCATACACTGTACTCATATACTGCATTCTGCACTGATAAACTACTCACGGCATTTGCACACTGTACTCATACATTGTATTCTGCACTGGTAAACTGCTCACGGTATTTACACACTGTACTGCATACATTGCATTCTGTACTGATAAACTGCTCACGGCATTCGCACGTTGCATTGCATTCTGCACTAATAAACTACTCACGGCATACTGATGCGTTTGCCTCTTATACTTTTCAGCCTCCTTTCCCGATTCCCACTGTGGGAGGTGTTCCAGCTGGGCCCTCTATTCTTGCTCGAAGAGGGCGTGGAGACGCTGTACGTCCCCGTACCAGGGCGGGGCGTGTTCATGTCGAGAGTAGCTCTCGGGCGCCGACCCCTGATGATGACGATGATGATGATGATGAGTCCGAGGCAGAGGTAGAGGCCAGGTCATCTGAGGAGGTTGGAGACGACTCAGACTCAGGCTCAGATGACGATGCTGATGACGATGCCCCTGCACCTTCGTCCAGGAAGAGGGTGAGGACAGATCCCCGGGCCTAAGACTACTGATGATGATCCAGATTGTTGCTTTTCTTCTTTTTTGTACTTTTTTTTTCTTTTTCTTTTTTCTTTCTTCTCTTTGCTGGTAGTTAGATTACCTTGTACTGCCGCAGGCAGATTTTTGTTTTCAAAGCTATGTACTTGAAAAAGATAATGAAATGAACAAACTTTTGGTTTAAAAAGTGTTACATTTACATATCTCATGTATTGCATCGCATCACATCATGTTATACCTCAATGTGAATGGAATTGACCTGTTGTCTGAAAAATCGAGCATTTGTACTGTAATGATCAGATAACCAAACGGCCTCATAGCAAAACAGCCCAAGCAACACACTGCTCAAACTGAACGCACAGCTTATACTCTGTTGGGGATTAGTCTGCATATAGCCCCTAACACCACACTCGGTTCATTCTGCACACAGCAAATCCTGAACAAAAAGCCCAAATCTGACAAGACGGACCATGAAGGTTGAATCCACTGAAGTTGAAACACACTCAGATGCGATTTGAAAACCCAGAGGCTTCGAAGAGGCCCGTGTTTTCCTGTTCACACTTATCGGGGGTGGACCCTGCAGTTGGTATGAAAGAACCAAATCATGTTTTTGCACAAATGTGGAGAATGGCACAGCATTCTGAGCACAAAACGATCAATTTTTGAAATTGAAGAAGGGCTTTCCACCGGGTATTGAGCCTACAACTGAACACAGTGGGAAGGACTCAAACAAAGGGGTACACGACCTAAACACAACGAGACACGCTCGGAAAAGACCCAAAACAAAAGTTGAGGTGAACAAAACGGAAGACACGACACGCGGACATGTTCAACGAAAGACCTCAAATCTTGAGGAGCCAGTTCCTCCGGGTATATTTCCCACCCTTTCTGATTTGTGATTCTCACATCACTCGGCCCTCAAGCTCGTTTTTTTCCTCTCAAAACCCTTTTTCTTACTTTTCTCTCAACTTACACCTCTCTATTCTTTATTCTCTCATTTTTTGTCCCTCCCCAAGGTGATTGATGAATGAATAGGAAGTTGTGGGTTCATGCCCAACGCCGTTAGCTCACAGCTATTTCTTCTGGTAGGTAGAGTGCCCTCTTGGCAAGTATGTCGACGACAGGGGAAAGACAGAACACCTGACTCAACTGTGCCCCTAGTTCATCATTTTGACCATTTTTTGTTTTGGTTTTCTACTAAAACAGTTTTGAGCAAGATGAGAGTCGGATTAACATACTTGTTCGATTTTTGATTTGAAAATCATGCAAGTCAGACTATAAGCACTGAAAATTTTCCTTTTTGGGTCCAAGAAAATGGTCTAGTTTTGGAAAAATGAAATAGTTTTCGAGAAAATAGTCAACCTCAGTAAAAATTTTCAAAAACCATTTTTGCAAGCGGCCGCCGCTCAACGAGCGCGGAACTTACTTTCAAAATGCGCAACCTCGGATCGGAGGCAATGGAAAATTGTCCTTTGTTTGAAGGACGCTGCACGGCAACGGAAAGTTGCCCCTGGTTTGAATGGCGACTCATGGCAACGGAAAGTTGCCCCTTGTCTGGATGATATCGTAGCATATTGTAAACAGTGTTTACCAGTGATGATCACAACCGAACTTTCTCGGATACGGAGAAGACGAAGATGGTCAAAACCAATATATGGACACAGTCACTTTGAAGGTATTGAGGGCTGGACTTCAGGACTAAGTTGCCTATGTATCCGGTTGTCACAACCGAACAATCGGATTCAGAGAAGGCAAGGATGATCGAAACCATTACATGGACTGAGGCGCTATGAAAGCGTTGGGGGCTGGACTTCAGGATGAAGTTGCCTATGTATCCGGTTGTCACAACCAAACTATCGAATTCAGAGAAGGTAAGGATGATCGAAACCATTACATGGACTGAGGGGCTATGAAAGCGTTGGGGGTTGGACTTCATGATGAAGTTGCCTACGTATCCCAAACATGGGAATCAAGCCTTACGTAGTTCCGGCTAAGGTACACTCGGGTATTTTAACCTTCACTTTTTAGGCTCTAACTTTTGCCAAGGTGCCCGATGCGGGTTTTCGACCTTGCGAGCTTCTTTTCATTTTCTTTTCTTTTTTTTTCTTGATTTTTTGTATCTTTTCATTCTCTTTTTTTTCCTTTCTTTTTTTTGATTTTATTTCTCCTCTTTTTTTTTGCATTTTTTGTATTTTTCTCTTGCTCTAACTTTTGCCCAGGTCGCCCTTCCGGGTTTTCGGCCCAGCGAGCCTCTCAAAGGGTAAAAGTGTAACAAGTCCATGCCAAATGGTTTTTGGAGTTGAAGCCTCTCTGTATCTAGGAGAACGGCTGTTGCAATGATTTGCAGAAGAATCCATCATGGCAGCATCCACGAGCTTCTTCTGGTGAGATCTAATCTTTTTTATTCGACTTTGGTGCCTCTTGTTCGAGGGCTGCTTCAAAACTGGCCACACGGGCCTCCTCTGACAGTTGTCCGTCGAACGTTCCGAATGAGTTCGAGATTCAAAACAAACAGGTCGAATCTTGAGGCTGAGAGCGATCCTAGGCTGCACAATCTCAAGAGCGATTCCACACAGGTCTTCACAGGGCCGCACAAAACATTTGTTTTTGAAAGTTTTTAAGAAAGCGACAAATCGCTCGCGCCGAAGATAGTGTGGAACCAATCTGGATCAAGCTAGGGTCCTTCTCAGTACTCACGCTAACAAGCATGGTTTCATTCATTAAAGGCTTAGCATGCCTCTCTTTCTCTCAATTTGATCAAAGTTTTGCAAAACCGGAGGAATTCCTTCCTCTTCGTTTTTATCACAATGTTTCGAAAAAAGTTTTGAAGAACTTAGGTCAATGCAATAATTCTCAAGGCATAGAAGAGCAAGTAGAATGCAGGGCCGTTCCATTCAAAACCTCTGGCACAACTAGCCCAAAACAAATAATAAGCACGGAAACATGATAGCCGCAACTGTTTCATTCAGGTTTCTCGGATGTAACTGGCTCCACAGCAGAGACAGACTCAAAAAGAAAGCAAAAAGGGTAAATACAAAAACGGTGTTCGAGGCAACAACCCCGGAATCACTCGACATCCGATACAACGGGACTGACTCAGTACCACAAGACAGACCCAAAAACAAAAAAACTAACTCAGAGCAAAGAGGCAGACTCAAAAACAAAATAGAGAACTGACTCAAAACCCAAGCCAGAAGCTACAAAACTGCATTTACAAATGCTCAAAAAGTGCGTGCCAGATGCCACATCTGAAATACACCGAGCGCCGCCCGCAGGTGGTCCAACCCCTGATCACATACCTGCAGCATCCTCAAAGTCCAACAGCTCAGTGGTAACAGACTTCGCTGAGGTGGGTGGAAGAATGACCTCATTATCGATCAGATCCTGCACTTCATGGCGAAAGCGGAAACAATTATCGGTGGCGTGACCGGTCTGTTGGTGGTACGCGCAGTACAAAGCAGCATCATGTGTGAGAGGGAGATTCTTTGGGAGAGGCCGAGGTTCAAGGGGTTTGAGGTGCCCCCTTTCGGCAAGAATCTGAAGTGCCTTAGACAGAGGCATGTAGAGAGCATGAAAGATCCTGCGCCCTCGGGGCAGGTACTTTGAAGTCTGAGTATTCTTACTAGACGCAATAGCAAAAGGGTTGGCAGGCACTGCCTTGGTTTTCTGATCTTTCCCAGGTGCAGGGTAGGGAATAGGAGGAACTGTTCTGGCATGACGGGGCCTATCCCGATTTTCTGACTGACTTGAACTACCCTCAGGTGGAGTGGGGAAAGCATCCTCCACAGTTTTTGCCACAACTGCGGATATCTGTTGCTTGTTCATCCCTCCGGCTTTCAAAGCCTCGACTGCCCGCAGCAGTTGTTCAATGGGATCGGCATCTGCATTCATTTTGTTCTTGCCTCTAGCCTCGGCCTGATCAAGGGTTTGGGTTGCTACATCAGAGCGAAGCCCGGTTGTTGCTGACGCGTCGTTGCTGTAGCTGAAAGCAACCTCCGGTTGGCTGAGCTCTATCACAATCCGCCCCAGTAGCGGGGGCTCCTGGGGTATGAAATTCCCGGCATACGGTGCCGCTGGCGGTGAAGTCGACATTCCATAGGCCAGATCGGCCACGGATCTCTGGAGGTCACCAATCATTCCCATCAGCTCGAATGTAGTGGGCTCGCGAGCCTGATACAACTGGGGGGTCCAGACTGGGTGCGCGACAGGCGACCTGGGCAGATGCAATACATCAACATTGGTTTCATCCCGCAGGGTGATCCCTTGATCTAGCATAGCTGTCATAACCACAATCTCTTTTGAATTCTGCGTCATCATAAGTCCTGCCTCAGCAAGGGGGAACACTAGCTATTCTGTATCAATTCTCTGGACATCTGAACCTTGAAAGGAAAAACAAACAGCATTTCAGCCCAAACAGATCAAGTGCGCGACAGGCGACCTGGGCAGATGCGATACATCAACATTGGTTTCATCCCGCAGGGTGATCCCTTGATCTAGCGTAGCTGTTATAACCACAATCTCTTTTGAATTCTGCGTCATCATAAGTCCTGCCTCAGCAAGGGGGAACACTAGCTATTCTGTATCAATTCTCTGGACACTCTGAACTGAAAGGAAAAACAAACAGCATTTCAGCCCAAACAGATCAATCACAGGTGTAACCGAACAACTGTACTCTACTACTGATCACTGTTCCCCAGAATCACTGTTCCCAAAACTGAACTTGATACCCGCAGATAACTGATTTCTCAACAACACTGATACTGGTGCCCTCGGGCCTGATACTCAAATTTGCAAATTGATATGTACGTTCCTGTAGAGATACACTCTAAAGCACATAGCAGATAAGTGAGAGCCAAAACACCCTTATGGAGGGGTAGGGTTTTCCTGTCCTATTTTGTCAGGAGCTAGGATTTCACTATGCACACAGCGATTTTCAAACAACCTAACATCGGGCAAGCAACCTGTCCTAATTTGGAATGGTCACTATGGATTTCGATATGCACTAGGTCGAATGGTCGAAAAGAGTGCCCTGGTAAAACCAGGGTTTGTGTTCCCATACTGTCAGAGCCCACAACCGGTCAGCCTTATGGCGTGCTTTGACAAAGTCAAGCCTCGGGCAAACTGTTCAGGAATGACAGATGGCAAACACGGTGTCCTAGGAGCACCAATGCACATGTAATGCAAAGAAACACATAAATGAAATTAAAACGGGATATCATGAGTTCGAGTCAAGCTTTCTAAAAAAAAATCCCCAGCAGAGTCGCCAGAAACTGTAACACGTCCGCGGAGGACCCCGCTACAGTTCGGACTCGATTTGTGTCACGGTTCTTAATCTGAACCAAAGAGTCCAAATCCGGCAAATCGTTTTGAGAAAGAAATTTTTGAAAAGAAGTGCCAAACATGGACTGCTTTGCCAGATACAGAGTCGCCACCTAAATATTTTTTATGGGAGAATTTAGGAAACCCTGACTCGGTGCCGAAGGCCACATGTCCGTCATCACCGGAGTTGTCTTGGCTCGGGAGCTAGGGTACGATTGGGGAAGGTCAGCTATGAGCACCCCCTCTCGCCCGATCCGAAGATCGGCCTCTACTAACCA
>NW_021026975.1:421069-431362 GCF_004153795.1 Camellia sinensis
TTTTCTGTCTTTTCCCCATTGTCAACATACATGTCAGAAAAGGCGCCATACTTGCCAAGAAGGGCACTCTACCTGCCAGAAAAGGCACAACTGAAGGCGACAGCGAAAGGGCTGAAAGCTCTCTCATCCTCCAGGCAGCGAGATATCAAGCCAAGTGCGAAGTACAATATTGGAATGGATCAAGATACTCCATTCCTTCATCCGGCGCATCGACAGATGTCACCGGAGGAAATAGCCGCGAACTGATTATGTTGGGCAAGAGTCCGCAACTTTCTGTTTATCCATCAACCACCCAGGGGAGGGATAAAAAAACGAGAGATTGAAGAATAGAGAGGTGTGCGCTGAGAGAAAAAGTGAGGAAAGGGCTTTTTCAGAAAAACAGAGCCTGAGGGCCGAGTGATATGAGAATCACAAATGAGAAAAGGGTGGGAAATAATACCCGGAGAAACTGGCTTCTCGCGCACCAAAAGGTCTCTTGTCTTTGTAACACAGTTGAGTGTTGTGTTTGTGTGTTTTGTTTGGCTCGATTCTTGTTTTGAGTCGTTTAAGTGTCAATTGATGTGTTTAGGTTGTTCTACCTTTGTTTTCCATTGTTGAGTCGTTTTGGCTGTGGTCAGTTGTAGGCTCAATACCCGGTTGAGAACCCTTTTCTCATTTCAATTTCAAAAATCGTTTTGTGCTCAGAGTGCCGTGTCGTTCTCCACATTTGTGCAAATCAGGATTGGTTCTTTCATAAAGCTGCAGGATTCAACCCAGGTCATGTGAAAACAGTAAAACCAGGACCCATCTGAAGCTATGAAAGTTTCGGGCTACAAAGCAAAAGAAAAGAGGAAAAATGTCGGGCATCCGAGATTGTTTCAACTTCGGCAAGTTTCGTCATTGCACCCTATATGTTCAGAATGAGCAGTGTCTTGTATGAGCTGTGTGCCGAATAAACAAAATACTGTGTTATGGGCTGTGAGTTCAGAATGAGTTGTGTTCAGAACGGACCGTGTGTTCAGAATCAGCGTGTCCTGCGTGAGCCGTATGTTCCAAAATAAGTAGAATATTGTGTTATGAGCTGTGTGTTTAGAATGAGCAGTATGCCGATACGGGATGTGTGTTCAAAGTGAACAGGATACTGTGTTGATTGTTTCACTGTTTCAAGCCAAAATGGCGATCAGAAGTGCTCTCTCTAAGTACCATTCCCCGTCAGAGTAAAGCGGTTTACCGCCACTCACTCCATGAGGTGCTTTCTAAAGTGTCGTTTTGCTTGTTTATTGCATTCCTTAAACATCACGCTCCGCATTGCTTGCAACATGTATCGTATCATCACACTTATTGTATTTATTTGCATTTTGTGTTATCTCTTATTGTTTATCCTTTTACGCTGAGCAGCGTTTGGGATCGTTGTCCCTCGGGACTCAACTTAGGTTGCGTAGAACACGCTCCTGAGTTGTTTACCTCTTCTCACAGTTTCAGCATGGTTAGAGTGTTCTTTTCCTTACACGATTTCAGCGTGTTTGGATTTTATCTCAGGTTGCGTTGTGCGCACACTTGAGCGGTTGTCTTTGGACCTCCTCTCACGATTTCAGCGTGGTTTGAGTGCCCCGTTCCTTATGCGATTTCAGCGTGTTTGGAATTTATCTCAAGTTGCGTTGAGCGCGCACCTGGGCAGTTGTTGTTTGGACCTCCTCTCACGATTTTAGTGTGGTTTGAGTGTCCCGTTCCTTACGCGATTTCAACGTGTTTGGAATTTATCTCAGGTTGCGTTCCGCGCGCACCTGGGCGGTTGTTGTTTGGACCTCCTCTCACGATTTCAGCGTGGTTTGAGTGTCCCGTTCCTTACGCGATTTCAGCGTGTTTGGAATTTATCTCAGGTTGCGTTGTGTACGCACCTGGGTGGTTGTTTTCAGGCTTCCTCACACGATTTCAGCGTGTTTGGATTTTATCTCAGGTTGCGTTGTGCGCGCACTTGAGCGGTTGTTTTTGGACCTCCTTTCACGATTTCAGCATGGTTTGAGTGTCCCGTTCCTCACACGATTTCAGCGTGTTTGGATTTTGTCTCTGGTTGTGTTGCGTGCGCACTTGAGCAATTGTTTTCGGACCTCTTCTCACGTTTTCAGCATGGTTAGAGTGTTCTCTTCCTCACATGACTTCAGCGTGTTTAGAATTTATCCCAGGTTGCGTTGTAGACGCATTGGGCGGGTTGTTTTTGGAGCCTCCCCTTCCTCACACGATTTCAGCGTGTTTGGAATTTATCTTAGGTTGCATGGAACGCGCTCCTGATTGATTTTCTTTGTTCTTCCTCCATTTGCGAGTCCAGCGTGGTTGGCGTATGTCACCATTTTGCATCCATTGTACTCGCTGTTGCATCGCATCTATTATCTATTGCATCACATCTATTACATCCATCACATCGTATCTATTTTACTGTCTGGTCTAGAAGACCTTAAATCCTCTGGTCTAAGGAGACCTTAAATCCTGCATCTTTATTTGCACTATCTTGTGCACTCCCGGGTCTATGAGACCTTAAATCCTCTAAAGGTGCAATTCCTTTGGTGTTTGTCGTGCCCGAACGACTTCCAGTGGTCTGGTATAGCCACATGCCTGTGTTTGTGGTGAGTTCCTAGGAGATCAACTGAGATGGTGGAGACTAGAATTCGAATGGCCGATGCCTAGAATGCAAAGGTTCGGAATTTCTGAGACTAAAGTCTGGTTTAAATACCCAGGGGTGTATCCTTGGCTTGAAATCTGTATGGCAGTCCCATAGATTGAGATAGCAATGTATATGCGCTCAATTCTGGATACTGACCAACCTAGTCTGTCACCCTGTTGGAGAATAGGGAAAGCTGCGACCATAGTCAGGGAGAAAAGTAGTACCTGTGGCTCAATCAAGAAGAAGCGAGAGATCCCAGCAGCGTGAGGCACGATATTGCATGTACGGTTCATTCGAGGCTGGTGCGACCAGACGAACCGCGCAGGTATTATATCTTCTCCGTGTGAGACGTGGCGAGAATTGAATAATTCTCCGATTACTTACTGCATGAAATGTAGTTAGATTTGTATTCACTTGCTTAAAACTGTTGCATCTATTGTGAATATGTGCTTCATTACAGCTTGCTGCATTCGCATGATCCTTGAGTTACCTTCGGCTTCTTGCACTGTCAGTTGCATTTTGCCCCCCTGCCCGAGGGCACGCCTGCGGGCACATCTCTGTTTATCTCACCTGTTTGTCTAAGTCTTCAGCCTTGTCAAAAATGGGTCGTCTCTGGGCTTTGACATTCACTCCCGTCACTTATGACTTCCGAGTTCTGTCAAAGAGGGGCAACTGTAGACACCCCATTTTTGACCAACCTTAAGACTCAAACGTCACTGATTGAACGCTCGGTAATATTACATATTGCGCTCGTTTAGAAGTTTCAGAGTCCCGGCTGTAAGCCTTGCCTCCGGACTTTCGGACTCTTTCGTGCCTTGCCTCGGTTTGCGAACCAGGCTCTGTTTTCTCTTCCCGAAGGGAGGGAGAGGTCTCGTAGACCATCTCTCAGTGGCCGTAGGCTACATTTCGCGGTCGTAGGCCATTTTTCCCGTTTGAAACCCCGTTTTCGGTTCTTCGGAGCCAACGGCCGTGTGCCTCAGTTCGAGACCACCTAACCACCTCCGTTTGCTCCGGTTTTTGGTATACACCTTATTTCCTCCCTTTTGAGGAACACTGTGGCCCGAGAGACCAACTTCGTGGTCGAACGCCACCTCCGGTGCTTAACAGCCCATTTTCGGGGCCTCGGGCCGCGCGTTTCGGTCCCCGAACCTCCTTTTTGCATCCGTTTCGGTTCATTTTTGGTGGAGGCCTTATTTTCATTGTTAGAAAGCTTATAGAAGGGTGGGAGGCCAGCAATTGTTCCGAAAAGCCAGCTTTATTCCTTTATCGCTCTCCGACGCCCGTTTTCCTCACTTGAAAGCCAATGTTGACCACCCTGGAGCCACTTTCTTGAACCCTGAACCCCATATTTGTGTTATACACACTTGGGAGGCCACCAATATTTGGTGGTCGACCAGTAATTGTGCCTGACCCTTTTGAACCCCTCTAAAAAATGGGTTTTTCTCTATCCTGGTTCACATTCTCTGGGTTTTGACTACATAGTTGTGTTGTGCACACATGGGAGGCCACCTTTTTGAGGTGGCCGACCAGTAATTGTCCTTGACCCTTTTGACCCTTGGCCGGCCGGCCATGGGAGGTGGCCGGCCGGCCCCCTGAAGCTTCTGAACTTGGCCGGCCATGACCCTCTCACCTGGTTCCTTACAGCTGCACCCTTTGTTTCCCCCCAGATCCTGTATCCGAGCGGGGGTCTTTTGGGGAGGAAATTTGAATTTCATTTTCCCTCCTTTTCTCCACTCCTCTCCTCTATAAAACCAGCACTTCCAGCTGCATTTGAGGGGGTTACAAAATTGGTTTTGAGCTCTTGCATTCAATCTCTCTCTCTCTCTCTACTCCAAGCACCAAAACCCCTTAAGTTCTACACCGTTTACCCTACACCTCATAGCACAAGGCCTCCATCCCTCATTCCAGCACTTTGGGACTGTTTTGGAGAGGTTAAAGGCTCAGAAAATTGGTCCAAGAGCTGCTGGTTCATTGGTCTACAAGGGTGAGTCCCATTTTTCCTCTTTATTGCCTTGTTTTGCTTTCTATCTAAGCCATACTTGCAAGCTTTTTTGGGCTCCGACCCAAACTGTAAATAGTCATATTTTGAGCCCCTTTTCATGTTTGATCAAGGACCTCCTACTGTTTGAGGTCTCCTACTACCACTTGCTTCTTTATCTCTCTTTTAGGCTTATTTTTGCATAGTATTTTAGGCTTATTTTTGATTTGTTTTGGACTTGGTCATAAACTTTAAAATAACTTGTTTTGAGCCCTTCTTCAATATTGTTGAAGGGCTCTCCTCTGTTTGAGGTCTCCTACTATCACTTGCCTCTTTATCTCTCTTTTAGGCCAATTTTTGCATAGTATTTTAGGCTTATTTGCGAGCTGTTTTGGACTTTTCCATAAACTGTGAAATATCTTTTTTTGAGCCCCTCTTCAACTTTGTTGAAGGGCTCTCCTCTGTTTGAGAACAGAAGCTACCACTTGTCTCTTTATCTCTCTTTTAGGCCTTTTCTTGCATGATAGTTTGGCCTTATTTGTGATTATTTTCGTGGCTTCATGTAAACTGTAAAGTGCCTTTTTTTGAGCCCCTATTCAACTTTGTTGAAGGGCTCTTTGCCATTTGGGGCCAGCTGCTGTCCCTTTGTGTTTAATCTCTGTTTTAGGACCATTTTTGCATGATAGATTAGCCCTATTTGTGTTCATTTTTGAGACTTGTTATAAACTGGAAATATGCATGTTTTGGGACTGTATTGCATCTATATTCATGCTTCATGATTAAATAATGCATGCTTTGTATAGCTGTAAGTCATTCCATGTGCCTAGTTTCGAATTTCGGGGTTCATTCCATGCATCGGGTGCCGTGTTTCCATGTTTCGGGGTTGTTTTGTATCACATTTCAGCGCTGAAATTTTCCTGTTTGCATACCATGTTCCATGCCTTGCCATGCATTGGGTAGAGTGGCATTTGATGCCTTAGGCTTGGTCCTCGGTTTGCGTGCATGCGTGCACATATTTTGAGAGTCTCATTTTCATCTCATGGCTACTGATGTGAGTGTGGCTGAGGTCCACTCATGTTGGTGTAAGTCCATTGTGCATTGTGTATGCCATTTCATTTCATAGTATTGCGTATGCTAGGTTGTATGTTAGAGCATTGTGTATACCTTGTTACATCGTGCATTGTGTATGCCATCTCATAGCATTGTGCATGCTAGGTTGTATATTAGTTGCATTCATACATGTCATGCATATTGCATTGTGTTTGGGATAGGAGTTAGCCCGAGCACGGAAAACGAGGGACGTTTCGTACTTCGAGTGACGGAACGTGTCTCAATTCCCAGTCACCGACACTCCGGATTATCCATGATGGAGTTTAGGTCTTGTTGTGTTTATATGTGCATTCATTTCATATTAAGTCGTGCAATTCGACTCCTCGGCCATCATGCATCGATATGCGTGATTGGTGGCACGAGGATCGAGGACTACACTCCCTGAAGAGTAGTCATGCATACATATGCGAAAATACTTTGCCACGCCCCTTTGTTGCTCTCTGTTACAGTAAATCAGAAAACGACAGCCTTCCGGGGCTTGACACGCATTCCAAGAACAATTGCAAGTAGAGGCAAACCAGGGCATCGCGAGGGATTCTCCGCACAAGGCAACCCGAGCATGCATCATTCATCATCAGGAGCAGATTTGAGGCAGTCCCTGGCTTGCATGCCAATTTGTTGATTTCCTAATTTAATTTGTTAATTAATTAGGGTTTTGTACATATTTGGACTGTAATTATTCATTTGGGACTGTATATTATTTATTCGGACCCTCTGCGCGAGGGCAATATTGTAATAAGTGTGCGTGTGTGTGATGTATGTCTTCCAACCCCACGTCTTTCTCCCTTTTATTTACCAGCTTATGATGGTTAGATTAGGGCATCACCCCCAGCTACATTTTAGAGGGTTACAAAATTTGGTCTTGAGCCCTTGCATTCAATCTGTTTTGCATGCACCGGGCTCGGCGTATCATACTACTGCATTGTATTTCAATTCCAAGTTGAATACATGTTAGCTGTAGCATTTCAATATCATGTTTAGAATAGCCGAGCCTGCTATAGTTCACTTTTGCATGTGTTGCATTAGGCATTTCTGTATAATTAGGATCATGCATGGATTTCTAATTAGCTTTGTTTTGGCTTGGAGTACTCGGTAAGTTTATGCTTTACATCCTTGCATGCGTGAGTGACTGCCATGATAGCATGTTTACCATGAGCTAATTGCTTATGTGATATAACTGCTGAATGCCGTGGGTGAAGGTGGAGTTATTTGGATTGGAACAATTCATTCACTGTGAGTTTTAAGCCCACTAGATAGTGGCAAAATCATGTTTTTCTAAGCCCACCCGAGGGTGGCAAATCCACGTCTTAGCCTACTTGCGGGTAGCACCATCAAACCATTTTCAAACAAACAAACATGAAATGTTTTGTTCCAATTCAGGCGATCTAGTCTATACTTGTATGCTGTGCGCATCACATAGTAAATCTAGGCTAATAACCAGAATAAGAGCGCATAATGTTTTCAAAAATAGATATCATGGTTAGTAGGGCCGATCTTTGATCGGGCGAGCGGGGTGCTCACGAAGTGACCTTCCCAAATCGTACCCAAGTTCCGCGAGCGAGGCAACTTTGGTGATGACGGACACGTGGCCTTAGGTAACGAGTCAGGGTTTCCTAAATTTCCTAAAATAAAATATTTAGGTGGCGACTCTGTATCTGGCAAAGCAGTCCATGTTTGGCACTTCTTTCAAAATCTGTTTTCTCAAAACGATTTGCTGGATTTGGACTCTTTGGTTCAGATTTAGAACCGTGACAATTTGAGAGTCCTGAACTGTAGTGACCCCAATATCGAACAGAACCGGGGGGGGGGGGACTCGCCCTCCCGAGGCGTTCGGGGACATCTACAAGTAAACATATGCATATATGAAATTAGGATCAAAACCACTGATTTTATATTTTTTCCCAGCAAATCATAATTTAATTCTTGAATCACTCTAATTTAGATTTTTATTAATTTTCTTCATATCTAACCCAAATTTAAACTCATAAGTCTTTTTACACATGAATTAAATATAAAACTTTGAAATTCTAACATGCATGTAAGGATGAGTCTCAAACTTATGAAGAATAATAAAAATCAAACTCAAACTAATTTATTTTCTTAAATCATAGATGTTCCAAAATATGTTTAATTTGAATCAAACTCTTAAATTACATTACATGCACGGGTTAATAATCAAAGTCAAAACCCATATTTATTCTTTAATTCCTCCAAGTTACATGCATGTAGAAATGAGACCCAAATTCATGTAAGATATTCAACATCAAACCAAAAAATAATCAATTTCCATATTCATTTCCATAACCATGAGCCTAGCTTTAAATTCTTACTCAAAACCCAATTTCTTACAATTTACAAGAAATTGATCCCATAGTCTCCTTAATTTCAAGTATTATATATATATATATATATTCTACATTATTTGAGTATAAATTCCTTACCTTAAACTTTGATTTCAGAATTTATGGTTAATTTTCTCTTAGATCTTCTTCCTCTCTTTAAATTTTCTTCAGCTTCAAGCCTTCTTCACTTTTTGACAAGGGATCTTGGCCAAATCTTTGACAAATGGAAGGTATTTGGGTCAAAATCTCTAGGGTTTTCGGACTAAGGGTGAGAGAGATGAAGAGAGAAGATGGAATTGTAAAGAATGATCTAGAAAAGTGCCTTTAAACTTGTTGAATTCGCGCAGTCCGCTCGAGCGTCACTTTTCCTGCTCGAGCGTACATGCTTCCAGCACAGATTCCAAAACTTCAAACGGGCATAACTCTCTCATCCGGATTCTGTTCTAGGTCGTTCTTGGGTCCAAATTGAAGCCCCAGAAATAAGCTTTCCAATGGTTCTAGCCTTACATCCAAACTCAAAATGTGGAAAAAGAAAAGGGCAAAAGAGTGATGGCTGCTCGTAAGAAAAATTATCCGAATTAAATTCTTGGCTCACTCTTACTTTACCATCATGTTACCACTTCGATCAATGTCCCAAAATAAAACAAGGAGGTTCCAAACATTAAATTGAACTTATTATCATCAGCAATTTTTGTTTCGTAAATCACCAAGGCCCTCAATTTCAAATCAAATTCAAAATCCTTGTCAATAAATTTCATATTCAAATTGGATACCTCGTAAATAGATTTAATTCATAATCACATAATAACTCACATAATTAAACATATAAATTCATATCAAACACATAATCACATGCGTAATTAAGTATATTACAGGTTGGGTTATCACACTTCCCCGGTGTTATAAGACCCATCTGCTCAGCATCGGTTATCATACTGTGTCCAATCTTGAAACCAAAAAAGAATTGAATACTAAAGAAACGCATCAAAGTCTTAATACAACTCTTTTTTGTTTTTTCCACAACATTCATAATCAAAATGAAACATCAAGATATGCTCTCACTATAGAAGCATTATGCAGAACCTAAAAGCAAACGCACAACAATAGGGAAAATGTACAATTCTATGATTATGTACCTCTGCCCAAGAAGAATTATGATTTTGAGACTCAGTTTATTATATGGTTTTATAATTTTCCTGTGGGTAGGATTTGAAATTGTGCTAAACTAGCAGCTATGTTAAAAACAACCATGATCATATGATAATGACCCAAATAACATAATGACTTCTCTGGTATACATAACAAATTCAAAACTAAGGTCCAAATCACCTGATTGCATGGCTATTTTCAATAAAGATCTTTTATAGAAGGATGCAAGATATGAATACAAGGTTTTAAACTTTCATAGATGTTTGGAACACAAGCCAAAAATTTGTATGTCATACCTGTCCTTAACACTGCAACATGGCTCCATGATCTTAAGCTTGGTAGCTATGTTTGCAACAAACCCTTTTACAATATTATTCAAATACACCATTGGAATTTTCCCAATAAGCTGTCATTAAGAAACCAATCGAAGAAAAATAAATCTAGACACCCTGATAGTAATTATAAACATAACATCCATAAATCTCTTGCTAAAAAAGGAGGGGAAAACTACATGCATAATCCCAATGCAAGTTGACCTTAACCAACAATGAACTTATCAATAAAAATAGTTCCTACAATCATTCAAAAAGAATGCATGTGTAGACGTCCCCGAACGCCCCGGGAGGAACGAGCTCCCATTCTGTTCATTTGGGGGTCACTACAGCTCAGGACTCTCAAATTTGTCACGGTTCTAAGTCTGAACCAAAGAGTCCAAATCCAGCAAATCGTTTTGAGAAAAAAGATTTTGAAAGAAGTGCCAAACATGGACTGCTTTGCCAGATACAGAGTCGCCACTTAAATATTTTATTTTGGGAAATTTAGAAAACCCTGACTCGTTGCCTAAGGCCACGTGTCCGTCATCACCAAAGTTGCCTCGGCTCGGGAACTTGGGTACGATTGGGGAAGGTCACTTCGTGAGCACCCCCGCTCGCCCGATCAAAGATCGGCCTCTACTAACCGTGATATCTATTTTTGAAAACCAAAGTGTGATTGATACACTAAAAGTGAACACAAAGTGTAATAGATGCACTTAGTGAATAAAGTATGATTGATACACTAAAAGTGAACACAAAATG
>NW_021026975.1:431387-512995 GCF_004153795.1 Camellia sinensis
CGCCCGATCAAAGATCGCCTCTACTTAACCGTGATATCTATTTTTTGAAAACATTTGGTGTGGTTTCTTATTCCGGTTATAGCCTACAGGTTACTATGTGAATGCACACAGCATATAAGTATAGATGGGTCGCCCGAATGGAACAAAACATTTCATGCTTGTTTATTTGAAAGATGGTTTGCCTACTCGTCAAGTAGGCTTAAAATGGCCAGATTTTGCCACCCGCAGGTGGGCTTAAAAAAGATGGTTTGCCACTATCTAGTGGGCTTAAAACAAATATTTGATGAATTGTCCCAATCCAAACAAACCCAACCTTCACCCACAGGCATTCAGGCAGTTATATACAATAAGCATATAGCCTCAATGGTAAGCATTGCTATTCATGCAGTCACTCGCGACGCATGCAAGGATGCTAAAGCATAAAACTTACCGAGTACTCAAGCCAAAACAAGAGACTGTATTAAGAATCATGCATGACCCTAAGTAGATACAGAAATGCCTAATGCACACATATGCAAAAATGCAAACTAAGTAGCAGCGCTCGCTGATTAAAAACATGGTATATGATGATGCTTACAACTATCATTGTATTAATCTTGGAATTGAAGAATACAATGCATTAGTATGATGCAGCCGAGCCCGTTGTGCCATGCAGATACTGGAATGAAACTGAATGCAAACATGCTATCACTACTGTATGCTAATTGAAATATGCCCTAATCTAACCATCCATAAGCGGGTAAATAAAAGGGAGAAAGACGTGGGGTGGAAAGACATTACATCACACTCACGGCACACTTATTACAGTTGTGCCCTCTGCGCAGATGCGGTCGAATAAAATATCTAGTCTCCGAATAAAAGAATATACAGTCCAAATAAATAGTCCCTGAATAATATTAACAAATTCCTGATTAATTAATAAATTAACTAAAGAAAACTGTAACACTGGCATGCAAGCCAGGGACTGCCTTTGATTCTGATGGAATGATGTTATGAGTTTAAGGTTTGCCTTGCGCGGAAATCCACTGGGATGCCCCAATTAGCCTCTGTTTGGCAGTTATTCTTTTGGAAAGCGTGCCAGACTCCGAAAGTTTGCTGATTCTTCATTTTGTGTCAACAGTAGGCTAGGAAAGGGCATAGCACATGTATTTCACATATATATACTGTCATACTCTCCGCATCCTCGTTGCCACCAATTCGCGCATACGAGGCAGTGATGTCCGAGGAGTCGAAATGCACAATCAATATAGGATGAATGCACATGAAAAACACAATCAAACTAACTCGTATATTGGGTCACATGTGCTCCGGACGTGTCGTGACTGGGAAGAGACACGATTCCGTCACTCCGGAGTAAACGAACGCACCTCGTTTCCCGTGCCCGGGCTGACTCCTACCCGAAACACGATGGCAATATGCATGGAATATGTCATGATGCAACCTAAGATACAGCCTAGTATGCACAATGCTATGAAAAATGAGATGCCTCGAAACGTGCACACGGGCACGCAAACCGGAAGAATGACAGATAGCCAATGTAAAATGACTGAAAATGTGATATGGGCTTAACACTAACATGAGAGAGCCTCAGCCACACTCACATAAGAAGGCCGATAGATGAAAATGAAGTGCCTCGAAACGCGTGCGCCACGGGCACAACAAATCGAGGCAATGGCATAATGCAATGCATATGACATGAAATGACATATAGAATCGCAACATGGACTTAACTAACATGAGAGAGCCTCAGCCGCACTCACATAATGAGGCCGATGGACTGAAATTGAGGTGCCTCGAAATGCGTGCACACGGGCACGCAAACCGAAGGCAATGGCAATACGCAATGCAATGGCATGAATAGCGATATAGACTCGCAACATGGACTTATATAACATGAGAGAGCCTCAGCCGCACTCACATACAGAGGCGATAGATGAAATGAGGTGCCTCGAAATGCGTGCACACGGGCACGCAAACCGAGCGCAATGGCATACGCAATGCAATGGCATGGAAATAGCATATAGAATGCAACGGACTTATACTAAACTCGAGAGAGCCTCCAGCCGCACTCACATAAGGGCCGATAGATGAAAATGAGGTGCCTCGAAATGCGTGCACAACGGGCACGAAACCGAGGCAAATGGCATACGCAATGCAATGGCATGGAATAGCATATAGAATGCAACATGACTTATACTAACAAGAGAGAGCCTCAGCCGCACTTCAACATAAGAGGCCCGATAGATGAAAAATGAAGGTGCCTCGACAATGCGTGCCACGGGCACGCAAACCGAGGCAACTGGTATATGCAATGCAAAATGACAATGGAAAATTCAATGAAACATGTGATTTTCAGCAATGAAATGTGGGGGAAAACAGCCGAAATGAGGCGAAAAACACAACCCCGATATGGAATCTCTCCCGAAATGCAAACCATTAGGCATATAGAATGAACATGATATGCAGTATACAAAGCATGCAATAATTGGCTAAAAATGGACATGAAAAGACAGAGCAAGGCAGCCTCAAAATAAGCATTTTTTCCAGTAGCAAATATGGCAAAGCAAGCCAAAGGATGGGCAAAACAATGGCATGCAAAAATGGCCCTAACATAGATTAAGAAGCAACTCACAGTTCTGTCCTAACCAGTTAGGGCTCCTTCAAACAAAGTTGAAGAGGGGCCCAAAATATGATGTTTTTCCAGAACTGGTAAAAACCCAAAACAAACTACAAGTATGGCTGCACTCCCATGCAAGAAAGGGCCAAAAGTGGCCAAAGAGGCAAGTGGTTATGCAAGTCCAAACTGAAAAATTCTCTTCTACAACATGAAGAGGGACCAAAAAATGACTATTTACAGAAACTGGTAAAAACTCCAAAACAGTATACAAACATGCTAGAAATGCAATGCAAATGAGGCTCAAAAGTGGCTATAAACACAAAGTATGCAAAATATCATAGCAAAACAGCCAAAGACTCCTTAATAAAACATGTTAAAAGGTCAAAATAAGACTATTTATAGTACTGTAAAAAGACCAAAAACAGAAGCATGATAGGCTGCCAAAAGCATGGCAAGAAAATGGCATTCAAGGAGGATATTGAAGCAAGTGCAATATGGAGGCTCAAACCAGGTTGACCCTTAATGAAACAAGAAAATGAGCTCAAAAAAATGACTTTTCAGTTTTGGTCGGAGCTCAAATCAATAAGCATGTATGGCTTACAAAAGGTGCAAGAAATGAACCAAAAAGGGGGAAATGCTACTCACCCTTGAAGACCAATGCTTTTGTTGCTTCTTGGACCAACTTTGATGACTTAAGCTGCTGGAATTCCTCCCTTCTGCTTGGAATGGAGGGTGGTGGTAGAGCTTGATGAATGATGAAGAAAATGAGGTGTAGAACTTGGATATTTTTGAGAAAATGAGAGAGAGGGAGAGTTGTATGTAAAGCTTCAAAGCAATTTTTGTTCCAACCCCTACATGTGTTGGCAGCTGGCTTATTGGAACAAAAAGAGGGTGTAAAGGGTGGGGGAAAAAGGAGGCAAGCTTTCCCCCACAAAATCCCCCGGATTGGGATATTTTCTGGGGAAACAGCTATATCAGCTGTAAAGTGTGCACAGAGAGGAACATGGCCGGCCCATATTGGACTTGGATGTGGCCGGCCGGCACCAACCCTAGCCGGCCGGCCAAGCTGGGGGTCAAAAAGGCCAAGTGGCTTTAGTGGCCGGCCACCACATCTTGGTGGCCTCCCAGGTCTCCTCTTCACAACCCTGTGGTTCGAATTTGGAAACTCTAAAACAGGAGAGAGAACAAGCCATTTTGAGGAGGGGTTCAAAAGGTTCAAATGGAATTAATGGCCGGCCATAAACTTTTAGGGTCCTCCTATGTGTGTACATCACAAATATGTGGTTCAAAGTTCAAGAAAGTGGCTCAAGGGTGTTCAACATTGGCTCGGAAGGACGGGTTCAAAAGGGTCAAGAAACATTAGTGGCCGGCCATGAACTTTTAGGGTCCTCCCATGTGTGTACATCACAAATATGTGGTTTGGGTTTGAAGAAAATGCTTCCAAGGTGTTCAACATTGGCCCGGAAGTGCGAAAAACGGGTGTCGGAGGGCGAAAATGGAACATAACTGGTTGCCAAGATAATTGCTGGCCTCCCACCCTTCTACGGCCTTCCCGGTGATAAAACAGAGGCACCTGCCAAAAATGAACAAAAACCGATGCAAAACGAATGCTCGGGGGCCAAAACACGCAGTTCGGGGTCCCGAAAATGGGCTGCTAAGCACCGAAAGTGGCATTCGGCCACGAAGTGGGTTTCTCAGACCCCAGTGTCCCTCAAAAGGGAGATCAACAGATGTATGCCAAAATTTAGAGTAAACGGAGATGGTTAAGCGGTCCCGAACCGAGGCACACGGCCAACGGTCCCGAAAAACCGGAAACCGGACTCCGAAATGGGCAAAATGGCCTACGGCCACGAAATGTAGCCTACGGCCACTGAGAGATGGTCTACGGGACCTCTCCCTCCCCTTGGGAAAAGAAACAGAGAAAACTGAGTCTGGTTCGCAAACCGAGGCAAGGCACAGAAGAGGGTTCGGAAGTCCGGAGGCAGGGCTCGCAGCTAAGACTCTGAAACTTCTGAACGAGCACATTATGCAATATCACCAAGTGCTCAATCGGTGACGTCTGAGTCTTAAGGTCGGTCAAAAATGGGGTGTCTACAGCATGCTTTATATCAAAAAGCTTTAATATTAGCCCAATTACAATGGGATTTTGCACTATAAACCTATGTCATGCTTCTCATGAGTCATTCTAAACAAAAGTTGATTTTATAAAATTCTTGTAAACACAAACTTAGTACAAAATAATCACAATTCCTTGAAGCACAATAACAGGCATGAGCATAAAAGGTGACCTTATCCAGGAATGTACAAAATTCATCGAATCATTAAATTCCATTAATCTCTTTTTCCAAGAAAATAAGATATATATTTTGCTCATCGATTCAAATTTGAAACCAGTATCCTAATTCACATTTTCATTTATTAATTGAACCTCAAACATTGCCATGACAAATGAGATTACTGTTGACCTTATGAAGACAACAAAACAAAATACCCAAATTTTGTACATCAAAAGACAGTTCTTTGCTTTCTAGCAAACTATAGATTTCTAGACCATAGATTTCATTATCATTACTTTGCAGAATCATAAAACATCCATCAAATTTTTTCATCTAAGCAGTACAATTTTTCAAACCCACACTTTTAAATTAAATTTTCAAAAAAAAAAATAAATAACAAAACTCCCAATTTCCATAATGCATTCTAAACAATACTAACTTTTTTTCACCTAACTAACATATCAACAGTACTGAAACCGTTCAAAACAGTCCAAAATTGATAAGATAGCCAATTCACAATTAAAATCATTTTTCCAAGTAAAAATAAAAAATAAATAAATAAATGAAAGCAAACCCCTATTCCGATTTCCATTAATTTTTCAAAAAAACTCCAAAATCTAAAGTAAAACACTATTCTAACTTCTAAGCAACAACAAAACAATTTTAAAACTAGTTCTTTCACAATCAAAATTCCAAAACATAAAATAAAAGCAACCCACTTCGTAATTTCCATTAATTCTTCAATAGCTCTACTGAATTTAAATTAACACATCATCAATTTGAAAAACTTGCCAGTTCAAAGTCAAAACTCCAAGAAATAACAAGTACCCACATCATAACTCTTGTGAATTTCAGCAAAAAAGAATTGACTAACTCACCTGAGAGTCATCATCGGCAATGTTGAGGCCTTCAATGTTAGTTTGGGGCTTCACAGACAGTTTTGTAGACAATCGAAGAAGAGACCTTCCCGAAATTGACAAGGCTCGAAGAAGTGAACCCAATGCGAAACCGACTCAGAAATCGAGTTTCGATGCACATCGCTAATTTGGAGTTGTAAATAGAAGTCAAAGACCTATTGATCAAAGAAGCCCTTGTCGTTTCGTCTTCTGTTCTCTGCCAGCAACACTTCATTTCTCTCTGTGTCCTCTCTGTTTCTTTTTCTCTCTCCAAATAGCAACACTATCGAAAACCCTAGAGGCTGAAATTAAGGGAAGAGAGACAGAATAAGGGCGAAATAGAGAGGACACACCTTGGGTAATGCTCCAACGGTGGTGCTCATGTGCGATGGCAACAATGCTCCTGTACCTGAAGGCGATGGAGACAAAATGAGAGAGATGATGTGAAATGAGGAGGGCCGAGGTAGGTGTGCGTGTGGGTGTGTGTGTGTGTGTGTGTGTGAGAGAGAGAGAGAGTCACAGTGAAAGACGAACAGGCGTGAGAGAGGAAGACAGTTAGATATAAAAATAAAATTTAAAAATAATATAATCACACATTAATTAGAAAGTGTGATTAAAAAAAAGATATAATCACATTTAATTGAAAAGTGACATAAAAAATAAATATTATCATACTTAATTAAATTAGGTGTGATTAAAATATTAATTTGATTTTTTTAATTACACTTTTATTAAAAGTGTCATATTTTAATTTTTTTAAGTGTGATCTTTAAGCATTTTTATACTAGTGGCTCAAAGTTAGCCAAAAGCAGGCCCCGCCCTAACCAAAGGCCCACAAGGCCATGGCTTAGGGCCCCTCAAAATAAGCCCAAAAAAGAGGCCCCCTCCTATTATAATTTAATATAATATATTATGTATGTTTTAAGTCCCAAAAAAATTTAAAAAAGACCTAAACTAACTTAAAATAAATTGAACCATTAAAAAATTAAATGGCCCAACACTGCAGCCCAACAAAGCAGCAATTTGAAAGGCCCAACAATTAATCCAATTCTTAATTCCTAACAATTAAAGGCCAACAGTTAAGGCCCACTTTGACAGCAGCTTGAAAGGCTTATTTAATTTCTAACGCTACTACCTTCTCTTTATCAAATTTTCCAAGCCAACAAAGCAACCAAGCAGCAGCACACAAACAGAGCAGAGCACACGGACACGGAGGGGAGCAGCAGCAAGCACGGGTAATTTTTTTTTTTCTATTCAATTAATTAAATATTTGTTTTGTCTTTTGCTCAATTAATTGCTATTATAATATTGGTATTTACATCATCAAGAAGAATTTGTTTAAGTTTAATAGTTCACATCACATAATTTAAAAGTTTTGTGTTTTGTTAAGTGGTGGTGGTGCTCTTGTTTTGAATTTTGATCTAAAAAAATATTTTAATCTCAGCTCATCATGACTCTTAAAAGAAATTATTCGTCTGAATTCGCAAAAAGGAAAAAGAAGCAAAGAGTCGAAAAATTAGTCAAGTGTCAAAGAAGAGCTATTGTAATGCTAAGGGTCTGTTTGGAAACGTTTACGTTTTCAGGTTATATTTACAAAAATTTTATAAACTGATTTTTGTTTATTTTTAGAAAAACATACACTACAAACGCGTTTGGTAATTGACAAAATATTTTTAAAAATTCAAAAATAAAAAAGAGTGAGAAACGGCAAGTGACGGCAAGTGGCGGCAGAAGACGGTGGTGGAAAGTGGTGACGGTGGGTAATGGGTAGCGGGTGGTGGTGGGTAGTGGCGGGTGGGTGGTAGTAGTGGGTGGGGGGCGGGTGGTAATGGTGACGGTGGATGTGTGGGTGACGGTGGCGGGTGGTAGGTGGTAGCGAGTGGGTGGTGGGAGGTAGGTGGTGGGTGATGGTGGTGGCTGGTGGGTTGCGGATGGCGGGTGGTGGTGGGTAGTAGTGGTGGTGAGAGGAGATTTTCGATAACAATGGCTGAAGATGATGGGTGGCTGGTAGTGAGTGATGGGAGGAGGGAGGAAAAGAAAGAAGAAGGGATGAATATTTGTATTTGAAACAAATAAAAATAAATTTTTTTTTTGTTACAAATAAATTATTTATTAATTTTTTGTAAATAATAATTCACTTAACTTGCCTATAATTTTTAAATTTTTTATAAATATAAAAAGATTACAAATGTAAATGTTACTCAATGGCCTCTAGTATTATGCCGAAACAAATTTGGAATAATTAGTGAAATTTTGAAAAAAAAATTATAATTTATTTATTAATATTTATATTTTTTTTTACTGATTTATAATTATTTTTTCAAAACTCTGATTTTCCCTTTAAATTTCTCCTGAGTCAAATCTATATATTGTTGGGATTTAGACCTGAATCTCTGGTTTGAGTTTTTATTTTAGGAAGACGGTGGTGGAAAATGGTGGCGGGTGGTGGCTAGTGTTAGGTTGTAAAAAAAAAAAAACTCAAAACTCAAAACGGAAACACATTTTTGAGTTTACATTTTTTAGCCAAATTTATAAATTGAGACCACTGATTTATAAATCAAAAATTTACCAAACAAGTTTGTATTTGAATTTTTTAAATTTTTGTAAATATAAACAGAAAACTAAAAACATAAGCGTTACCAAACGGCACCTAAATATTTTTTGTGATTTTAATACAAATATTTTGTCTTTTACCTTAAATTTTTTTTTTCATTTAATGAAAAAAAAATGTGAAGGGCCCCAGAAATTTATTAGTTGATTATCAGCTTTGGGCCTCGGAAATCTCAGAACCGGGCCTGGCCAAAAGTCATGGTTGCACAAACTAATTTTTCAACACTCTGTGTTATCTATTTTTATAGAAATTGTTCAAAGAAGAGGATGGTCAGGGATGTTTGGCACGTCGTCCGATGGGTCTTAGCTCAACGATCATTCACAGTAAAATAATAAAAGGTGACCCAAATTCTTAATTTGATGAAATATTTTTTAAATTCTCAATTTAATACAGATTTAATAAAATTATTAAAATATAAAAATGGAAAATTTTTGCATTAAATTTTAATTTAGTGATAAATTCAGGTCTAGTTTGAGAAGACTAAATAAGTGTACTTTTTAACTTTTTATGAAATATGAGTTGGGTTTAGATTGGATTTGAAGTGATGTGTTAGAGAAATAATATAACTTAAATAAAATAATAATTTTTTAATTTTTTATCTTTTTTTTTTAATCATGTCAAACTTGACAAAGGTGATGCCTAACGAAGCAGAAACACACGTGATGGTGGACGCAGCACACACCAAGGATCCTCTAGAGTGAAATTTTACTAAAGTTTCCTAGAGTGCTACATTGTGTGGTTGAGATTTACTGGCAAGTCACATCAATTTTTCTGATGTGACTTGTCAGTAAATCTCAACCACACAATGTAACATTCTAAGAAATTTTAAAAAAAAATGACTCTAGAGGATCCTTGCTCCGCAGCACAACCCAACTAACAAAATCCACAGGCCCACCGACTGACAGCAAAACCAGAACTGTCTGGTAGACCAACCAGTCAAAACCCCCCACCACTCTCTCTCTCTCTCTCTCTCTCTACTACTCACCACCACCATCGTACACTTCTCAAACCCTAACTACTCTTTCTCTCTCCAAAACACTATCTCTATCTCTCTCTCTCTCTAGAATCTCACCCACCTGATCTGATACCGAAGCAGGTAACGACCCTTCTTTCCATCATTCATTCACTCTCTCTCTCTTTGCAGAATCTCTCGGAAACCTCTCATATCACATCCCCTCCCCATTCCCTTCCCTCTCCTCAAAGTCATCATCTACTCCCTTTTTTTCTTTTGACTTCTCACCTGTAACTGCCAGTCTTCACCCCTTCATCTGACCTTCTCTTCTCTCCTTCCTCCCCTCAAACTTATCTACTTTTACAGTTTACTCTCTCTCTCTCAATATAGTGAATTGATTAAAGGGTTTTGATTTTAAGCTCACATGGTTTCTTTGAGATAGTTCAATTCTTCTCATATATAATTCCCATCTAAGCCTAATATATCCCCTTTTTTCTTTTTTCCTCTTTGAAATTCTCTTGCTGGGTTTTATATATATAAAATAAAAAATAAGAATTGTTGTGTAGATTGAAGATCTGGTGGTGAGGGTGACAGCTCAGCGGAAGAAATGGAGGCGCCGCCGAGTAGCCGCCTACAAAGTATGTTACAGACGGCGGTGCAAACTGTTCAATGGACCTACAGTCTCTTCTGGCAATTATGCCCTGATCAACAAGGGTATATTTAGTCAATTTTTCATTTCTTTCTTTGCCATCATCAATATCAACTTCCTTACACTATAATTGTTTGAAAAAATGATATACAAGTCACTTTTTAAATCTATTTTTCAGACTTAATAATATATAAGTAAAATAATTGATCGATAATTAAAGAAAACGTTTTAGATATTTTAATAGATTATCATATCATTATATTTAGAAAGTTGGTCTAATTTTTTTTTTTTTTTTTTTGACTAAAATAGCACTACTCAATTGTTTGAGTAATGCTACTTTAATATGAAAGTTATATTCTTTTCAAATCGAGTAACATGGCAGTCTATTAAAATATTTAGTATAATACTCTCTTTTATTTCTTCTCTAACCATCAATCAACTATCTCTTTTACATATCATTGAATTTAGAAAGTAGACTTTTATATTATTTTTTAATTATTTATTTTCTATAGGTAATATTATATATACAAATTAAAATTTATAAATTTTTATTTTTATACCAATGACAATCAACACACATTATTGTAATTTTTCTGTATGACAAAAAAAAATAAATAAAAATCATTTCAAAAGAATATCAATAACACATCATTTTATATATAAATTTTTGTATAAAAATTCAGTATATTTAGCATTTTTCTCCTATTTGTCGTGAGAATCTCAGATAAATGAGAATGGGTGAAAATAATTGTAGATTAATGAAGTACAAATAGTTTCATTTTGTACCATTCTTACTTGTATCGGCCACATGTCTCCTTTGCATTTCGTTCATTTAAAAAAAAAAGAACAAAAAAATCCATTTTTTATTTATATGATATTACTTGTTTTGATTTTTGTACATATTTATGAATGTCTATGATTTTAAAGTTAAAACACAAATGGTGGTGGTATAGGATGTTAGTGTGGGGAGAAGGGTACTACAATGGAGCAATCAAAACAAGAAAGACAGTGCAGCCAATGGAGGTGAGCTCGGAGGAGGCTTCACTACAACGAAGCCAGCAGCTGATGGAGCTGTACGAGTCGCTGTCTGCGGGAGAGTCAAACCAGCAAACACGGCGGCCTTGTGCTTCTTTGTCACCGGAGGACTTGACAGAGTTGGAGTGGTTCTATCTCATGTGTGTCTCTTTCTCTTTTCCTCCTGGTGTTGGGTAAGTTAAATTTCTCTTCCCTTCTTTCTTGCTAATTTAGCTTTCTTTTGCTGTTGAATTTTAATATGCATGCTTTTACATTTTGTTGTTTATTTTTTATTGCTATCATTTGCCAGACTTATTGACAATCTAATCTAAGTCACTTAAATTTAGTTAATATAATAGATGGGCCTCACCACTCATTACAAATTGATTTTGAATTTAACATGCTCTATGGACTTAAATTCTATTTGCAAGTAGAACTAGAAATATTTACTACAATAAATAACAGTTTTAGGCGCTAGATTCTTTTGTGAGTCGTCACTAAAAATCTGTTCCCTCACAATAATTGAAGCAACAATCCCTGTTACTAGATAACCGGATTATACTGACGTATAAAAGGTTGTTTTAATTAGTTGATTCTTAAATAAATCATCAACTAATATGTGACAGTTTACACCATAAAAATTAATTTAGAGTTGATATTTATCAATATTAAACATTTTCTAACCGTATTAATTAGTAATGACATGTCACGAAGTTTTTTTTGTTTTTTTTAACAGCCAAAAAAACTCTTATTGATGAAAATCAAACAATACAAATGCAAAGATAAACATCAATAAAGACCGAGGGTGCAAAAAGCATCACAGTTATACTAGTCAATCCCAACTAGGTTGGTACCAGCTAGATAGCCCAATCATTGGCTAGCACCACACAAAGTTGGAGAAAGTCCAACCAAAAGAGAAAAGAAAGAAAGCACAACAACAAGACTGAACAAGACTAAGAGAGTTACACACCCCTCCCTCTAAGACAACTTCTCACTTGCCTTAGATTTACTAGAAAGTCCTGCACTGAAAAATGTTGCTTAGAATAACTTGGTTTCATCCATAATGCAATTCTCACATTTATCACTTCACACAGCTCCGCCAAATTTGGAATAGATGCATTAAACACACAATCATTCATGTGTTTCCAAAGAGACTACAACACAATCAGAGGTACTCCTCTCTAAATCTTCCTCTCTTGACTCCTAAAATATTGTCCTTCCCACCATAATAGAATGTTTTCAACAGATTTAGGTAAAGCCCCTACAATATCCCACCAGTTTAGCACTACAAACCACACCCTCCAAGCAAATGGGTAAGAGACCAACACATGATTCACTGTTTCGATCTCAGCCTTACAAAAAACACACAATGTTGATACATTACTTTGAAGGACAGCAATTCTTTGTAAGAAGACTGAACTCTTAATTCTATTTCTCCAAGCTAGCCAAGTAATGAATTGGACTTTTGGAGGCATGTAAGTAATCCACACCAATTTACTAGATCTTAACAGAGGGCCAACTGAAACTAATAAAACTTTATAAATAGAGCATACTGAGAACACCTTTGAAGATGTCACTTTCCACACTGGACTCTCAGTTTGATCTACTATAATATTTGGTGCTACTAGAAGGAATTTTCTAAGCCTTATAACCTCACTAACCTCCCAATCATACAACCTTCTTCTGAACCGACACACCCAATTTCCTTCAGAAACCTTTTTCTCATACATTGATCTAAATGATCCATCCTTATCCACCACTGAGCCGTACAAACTAGGAAATTCCTCTCTAAGACATGTACTATTCCACCATCTGTCCACCAAGAATCTAACATTATTCCCATCTCCAATCTTTAACTGAAAGTTATTCAAATAATACTCCAAAAAGGTGTTATTTGACTTTGCAATGGTAATTATTCCTTCCAAACACTAGACATGGTACTGGTGGTACTAGTAGAAGGAATCCAATCTCTGAAGTTCACTTTATACTTACTACAAATAACTCTCCTCCACAATGCTTCTTTTTCATACCCAAATTTCTACCACCTTTTGATTAGTAAGCAAGAATTTACCATATTCACTCTTCTCAGTCCCAGACTTCTTTGTTCCAAGCTTTTAGTCAGTTCTTTCCATTTGACCATATGTCACTACAAGAAAAATCACCTTTGGCGACTAACTTTTTAGCCGCCAAAGGTCCATTTTTAGTCTCCAAAAGTCGCCTTTTTACCTTCCCCGACTAAATTTTTTAGTCGCCGATTTTATCGCGAATAAACGATCGCAAAAGGTTTTGGCGACTAAAAAGGTTTTAGTCGGCAAAAAGACAGGTCTTTAGCGACCAAAGTTTTGGTCGCCAATACTCAATTCCACTGTTTAAAATTATACATTTGGCGACTAATCTTTAGTCGCCAATAGTTGATGGAACGCCGACCAAACTGTTTAGTCGCCAAAACAAATACTTTTGGCAACCAATAGTTTAGTCGCCAAAGGTTGTTCGGTGGAAAAAAAAAAAAAAAAAAAAAAAAAAAAAAAAAAAAAAAAAAAAAAAACTAACTTTTTTGCTTTTTTTGAGATTCGAACCACCAACCTTCTACCTTCTAAATCTTTAGCAACACACTCCTTCCACTATACCACTACAACATCACATGAATATATACGCAATATATATTATTTATATACTATATTGAACCGTATTAATATAAAACTATATATATAAATATAATTATTTTTATGCAATATAATTTATGTAAAAAATAAATTATTTACTAAAAAAAAATTGAAGCCACTAATGTAATTTTGGGCTACTAAAATATTTTTTAATCGCTAAAAAAATAAGTTTCGGCTGAAAGTAGCATTTTTGGCAACTAAACTTGTTTTTAGTCGCCAAAAGTCCCATTTTGGCTACTAAACTGAACTTTAGTCGCCAATTGCCTATTTTTAGCTATTAAATTTTTTTTAGTAGCCAAAAAAGTTTCACTTTCAGCGACCAAACTGTTTTTAGTCGCCAAAACACGTAGAATCGGCGACCAAACTATTTTTTAGTCACCAAAACCTATACTTTTGACTACTAAATTATTTAAGTCGCCAAAAACCGTCACTTTTGGTTACTAAAAAACCTTTCGTCGCTAAAACCCATACATTTGGCGACTAAATCTGTTTTTAGTCGCCAATAACTATACATTTGGCTACTAAACTCTTTTAGTCGCCAAAAGTCTTCACTTTTGGCTACTAATTCCATTTTAGTCGCCAATTGTGCTACTTGCAGCGACGAAAATTTGGTTTTTAGTCGCCAAAACTGCTTTTCCTTGTAGTGTGTACCTTTCTTCTTAGTCAGTTCCAGACTCCCTGTAACCTCTCTAACACTCTAGCTACCCCATCAGGCATTTTAAACAAAGATAGATAATAAACAGGTAAAGATGCAATGACAGATTTAATTAGAGTAAGTCCACCAGCATAGGATAAAAGCTTTCTCTTCCAGCTATCTAGTCTACTTCTCACTGTATCCAACACTGGTTTCCAAGTAGCTTTACAACTAGGATTAGCCCTTAAGGGCAGCCCTAGATACTACAAGGGCAACTTATTGATCTTGCAGTTCAGTATATATGCAAATCTGGCCAAAGGACCATCAAGAACACCACTCCACAAACTTGACTTTTATGGTAATTAGTCCTCAACCTAGACATAACTTCAAAACACCTTAAGATCCTCTTCAGGTTTCTGACCTCCTCATTTTCAACTTCACACAAAAGTAAGGAATCATCAGCAAATTGTAAATGAGACAACACCACACCTCCAACACCTATTTTCACCCCTTTAATAATTCTCAACTGATATGCCCTTGTTAATAACAAATTCAAACCCTCAGCCACCAAGTTAAATAAGAATGGGGACAATGGATTTACCTGTCTAAGACCCCTTTGTGGAAAAAAACTCATTAGTAGGAGAACCATTAACAAGGATTGAAATACGAGTTGTTGCAACACACTCCATGATCCATTCTATCCATCTTGAACCAAAACCAAAATTTAGAAGCATTGAGTGTAGAAATCCTCAATTCACTTAATCATAGGCCTTCTCAAAGTCAAGTTTAATTATCACTCTCTTTTTCTTAGACTTCTTCCACTCATCCACCACTTCTCAAAGTCAAGTTGGGTAATATAAAGACAAAGAATGTCTTTGCATACATTATATTGCTAGTTATGCAATAAAAGTAAGAATAAATTACGATAGTAGTACCCTGTGCTTTTGTTTTTGTGTCATTTTAGTTTTCATAATTTCAATTGTTTTTATTTTCACTCTAAATTTATGATTTTGTTTCAATTCGGTCCAATTAATTACAACTTTTAACATTTTTGCGTGAAATATATGTATATAAGTGGCATGTGTCATAATTTTAAGAGCAATATTATAAACTTACTCAGCTCAATGCGTTAGTCTCAACCAATTCAATGATTAGTTTTCGTCAAAAATACTAACGAGATTATCAATTAGCTCAAATTGACATAAAATCTATAATTAAAGATCAAAATTAAACCAATTGAAAGTGTATGGACTAAAATGATATAAGGAACAAAATATAAAGGCCACGAGTATAATTTGCCCTAAAAGTAATTTAGATTCCTCAAATTTGATAAATCAATTTTTTGTTTAATGCACTCTTTAAAAATAAATAAAACATTTACCACTATCCTTTTCGGTAAGATTGATTAGTAGTTAGTAAGAGTAGTTGGCTAAAGAAGTCTAGACTCTTGACCAAACCTAAAACAATGATTCATAAGCAAGCCTAAAGATTAGAGTAATATTAGGAATTTTAAATAATTTATTAAATTTTTTATCAAATCTCTTATATGAGTATGTGACCCACATATATATGGGTTTGTGTGGGACCCACACACATGTGAACGGTTTAGTAGAACATTTTATAGATTATTTGAAATTCATAACATTTTCTTAAAGATTAATCTTACAGTCTTAGAAAATTCAACCAAGAATTTTTTTGGATGTTATGATTGTGTGGTAGAGATTAAGTTGGTGTTATGTGGGTCTAAGTATGAAATAAACCTGAGCTATAGATTGATATTTTTAAATAAAATTTGAGGTAAAAATTCTAGGATTGTAGTATTACTGCAAGCCTAATTGTTACATACATAGGCCTTGTTTATGGGTTGGATTGTAAATGCGTGGTCTTATAAAAATCATGTTTGGTTTAAGAAAATGTTACGAAATTATAAAACTTTCCAAGAGTAGGATTGACATTTTCATGGGGTTCGGGATTGGTAATCCAATCCAATGAGATTGGATGTGAAAGTATTTTATTATCCCACTTTACAAAATAATAAAGTTATTTTTTATACGAAAACCGTATGTAATTCATAAATTTAATATTAACTAATTAATATTGCTACACTAGTACACAAACTATCACTGAGAGGGTAATTTATATGTAAATTGGGCCGAGCTGGGTAATGGGCCATTCTGTGGACCATAGTAAGAAGAGCTATGGAAAAGGACCTAGAAGTTAGCCCAGTCCTAGAAAGATCTGCAGTTAGCTCGGTCACCACACTCAGAATGGTAACAGTTAGCTCGGTCATACCATATTGAGTCGAAATATGTTGAGCTTTCCTCATAACTTTGCTATTGGTTAGCTCGATCTAAGCTCGATGAGATTAGTACGGTCTCAGAAAACCCAGTTGGAATGTCAAACCGAGGTACACACAGTGAAAGGAAGAAACGAGCTAGTGGGAGCTCGGTCTAGTCTGCGGCTTTAGCATGGCCATGTTATCTCGGTCGTATTGACATCCAACCGTGATAGAACCATCTCACTTGGTTTAAGTAGTGAGGGGGGTGTTGAATGATAAGTATTATCTTTTAAGAGTGTGATTGGTCCCAAGCCTGAAATTTCCATACTCTTTATATGGTTCTCTCTCAAACTGTGAAAATGCTACTAGGAAAAGGGCACCTTGAGCTCCTAGAACCCATGAATGTATGAATTATGGGTTTATTTTAAGGGCGTTACAACTTGGTATCGGAGCGTACCGGGTTCGAATACTTTGGGTACGCAGGAAGTGGTTAGTACCACAATGGGTTCATAACTATGAACAAGTATATCAATACGAGATTCCTTCACTTGGTTGGTGCCTTCATACGTTACCTCAAGTTTGTCCTAAATTTCCTTTGCTGAATCACAACTCGAAATCCTATTATACTCCTTAGAGTCTACTCTGCATGGAGGAATAAGAGTCCTACTAGGATTGTGCCACACGGAACTTATAAAGCTCATAACGTCACGTATGGAGAGGTAACACAACATTGATTCTCGAGTACACAGAGCTTTTGTCTATTTGTCTATTTTGCTGACTTAGGCATCGGAGAGGTATCTGGCACACACCCACCGGCTAGCTCACGTTTGTGTTTTCAGGGAGTAAAGCGACGACGTTTGGAGGATCGCAGATTTGATCAACAGGATTATACGAGAAGATTATTTCTTACTCGTACAATCACTATTTATAATAACCTTAATACTTGCACTATAAGAAAATGCAGAAATGGCGACTAAAAAAATTATTTTCGTTGCTTAAAGTGCCATTTTCGGCAACTAAAATGGAATTAGTAGCCAAAAGTGAAAACTTTTAGCGACTAAAACAATTTAGTAGCCAAATGTATAGTTATTAGCGACTTAAAATCAATTTAGTCGCCGATTATATGGGTTTTACCGACTAAAGGTTTTTTAGTAGCCAAAAGTGACGGTTTTTGGCGACTAAAATAATTTAGTAGCCAAAAGTATAGGTTTTGGCAACAAAAAACAGTTTGGTCGCCGATTATACGTGTTTTAGCGACTAAAAACAGTTTGGTCGCTGAAAGTGAAACTTTTTGGCTACTAAAAAAATTTAGTAGCTAAAAACAGGCAATTGGCGACTAAAATTCAGTTTAGTAGCCAAAAGGGGACGTTTTTAGCGACTAAAAACAGGTTTAGTTGCCAAAACTATTTATTGTTAGGCGGAACTTATTTTTTTAGCGACTAAAAAATAATTAGTAGCCCAAAATTACAGAATTGGCGACTAAATAATGGATTTAGTCGCCAAAAGTGGCCTCAATTTTTTTTTAGTAAATAATTTATTTTTTACATAAATTATATTGAATAAAAATAATTATATCTATATATATAGTTTTATATTAATACGGGTCAATATACTATATAAATAATATATATTGCATATATATTCATGTGGTGTTGTAGTGGCATAGTTAAGGGAGTGTGTTGTTAAAGGTTTAGAATGTAGGACAGTTTGGTGGTTCGAATCTCAGAAAAAACAAAAAAGTTGGTTTTTTTTTTTTTCACAGAAGCACCTTTGGCGACTAAAATTGTTAGTCACCAAAAGTCTTTATTGTGGCGACTAAACGGTTTAGTCGGCGATTCAGTGAGTATTGGCGACTAAAGGATTAGTCGCTAAATGTATGATTTTCAAAAGTGTAAATCACTATTGGCGACTAAAACTTTGGTCGCTAAAGACTTGTTTTTTGCCGACTAAAAAAGTTTTAGTCGTCAATACCTCCAGCGACCATGTATTCGCGACAAAAGCGGCGACTAAAAATTTTAGCCGGAGAAACTAAAAAGTCGAATTTTGGCGACTAAAAATGGACTTTTAGCGACTAAAAATTTAGTCGCCAAAGATGATTTTTTATTGTAGTGTTGTCTTCTTCTCTCTAAGACATGCATAATTAGATATGTATATTTGTCTTTCTATATGAATGTATACACACACCCATATATATGTAGGCATATCTACTAGTCAAATACTTGCAGTGGCGGCTCCAGAAATTTTAATCAGGGTATTCATTAAGTAACTTAAAATCTAACAACTATATTAAAAAAACAAATATAAAAGAGAACTCTAATATATTAATATTAAAGTTTTGACAAAAAACAACTTGCAATTAGATAAAATATTACAATTGCCCTCGATGAGATTTCATATTTTGAAACGTTGCATAATCTCCTCATTATCAATGCTATGAAATACATCTCTTTCAATTTATGGAACCAAACAATCATTCATCCACTGATCTCCCATTCGGTTACGCAAATTACTCTTTATATACTTCATTGCTGAAAAACTTCTTTCCACTGTTGCCGTCGCGACAGGTAGAGTCAATGCTAATTTCACAAGCAAATAGACTAATGGATATATCACATATTTATCTATCTCCACCAACTTTATAGCAAGATCACCAACTCCTTTAAGTTCTAAAAAGTCTTCACTTAAGCGCATATCAACAATGTAGTTTTGAAGTTGGATGTCAAGGACCATTAAATCTGTTGCAGAAAAATCATATGGATAGAACTCTGCAAGACGAATCAACTTATGCTTATCAAAAGCAAAGAATGATTTACTAGGATTCAAGCAAGCCATACAAAGAAGTAACTCAGTATTTGCTTCTGAAAAGCGATTGTTAAGCTCTTGAAGTTGCATATCTAAGATTGTGTAGAATAGCTTAACTTGATAATGATGTAAATTTGCAATTTGTAGAGCTTTGCGTCGTGGCCGCCCACTAACTACAAATATTTCATCCATATTTGGAATAGAAATCTCATGTTTGTTACAAAATGAAGACACTTTAGTCAATAAAGATTCTCATTCATCATCTCTCATCATCTGCAATCGTTGCTTAGATACTTTAACAAGTGTCATAGCATTGACAATATCTTGATTTTTATTTTGCAATGCTAACGACAACTCATTTTTAATCCCTAAAATATTTTTCATCAAGTGTAAAGTGAAGGCAAATTCAAAAGATAGCATTAACTTCATGATAGAACGAGCTTTAACTCTTTGCTCGGGTTGTAAGCCATCCTCTTCAATAATCTCAAGTACATCAATCGAAGAAGAGAACATCAAAATCAAGTTGATAATTGTCCCAAAATGTGATCCCCAACGTGTATCACCAGCACGTTTAAGACTAGTCTCTTGATTCAAACCTCGCCCACTTCTAAGTTCACCATTGTCTAGTGCTTCTGTTATTTTAGCAAATTGCGCATCTCTAAGAGCATCTCGTCTCTTGCAAGAGCCACCAACAACATTCACTATGTTAGCAACAGAGCAAAAAAACATCAATGTGCTTTTTAGCAACAGCTACAAGAGTCAATTGAAGTTGATGGGCAAAGCAATGAACATAAAATGCAGATTTATTCTCCCTCAAAATTAAAGCTTTAAGACCATTGAATTCACCTTACATATTGCTGGCTCCATCATAGCCTTGCCCTCGTAGTTTTGATATACTCAATCCATGTCGACAAAATAAGGATTCAATTGCTGCTTTAAGTGATAAAGCAGTTGTATTTGATACATGTACAGTACCAAGAAACCGCTCTATAACAATGCCCTTTTTGTCCACATAACGTAGAACAACTGCCATTTGTTCTTTAACTGATATGTCACGAGACTCATCAACTAAAATTGAAAAAAACTCATTGTCCAAATCCTTTATGATAACATTGATAGTCTCACATGCAGCAGCATTCACAATGTCTTTTTGAATATCATGGTGAGTTAGCTTATTATTTTTCGGAGTATTTCCCAATACAACTTTATTGATAGATTCATTATGATCCGCCAAAAATTGTAAAAGTTCAAGGAAATTTCCTTTATCACTTGAATCATCAGATTCATCATGACCACGAAAAGCCAACCCTCGACGCAAAAGGAATCGTATGCAATCAACAGTTGCATTTAAGTGAGTCCGATATTCAATTTTTTCTTGATTTGACTGCTTAAGAAAAACACTTTGAATGTGTTGCTTTTGCTTCATAAGATCTTCACACTTCTTCACAGCTTGGTTGTGAGCACTATTAACACCTCCAACATGAATTTGTAACTTGTTTTTCATATTCCAAATTTTAAATCCCTCTGTCACAAAAGTATCACATCCCTTTCCTAAATCGGGCCTAAACAAGTAACAACATAAACAAAATGATGCATCTTTTTCAATACTATATTCTAACCAATTCTTGTATTCTTTAAACCAAGCAGAATTAAATCGACGCATAACTCCACTAATATTTCTTTGAGGGAAATTGTGGCTAAGAGGTTGACAGGGTCCTTTTTGTAAATATGTTCTTCATATTTCATCCCTATCATTAGGATGATATGACAAAATTTTTGATCGTAATCCTGGATCAGAAGGAAGGTTTTTTAAGTCAACACGAATTCGCTTCGAAGAATCTTGAATGTGACTATCACCACAAGTTTCTTGGGATTGAGATGAATCTTGCACAATAGTTGATTTTCTTTTCAGAAATTTGTCCATAATTCGAGAACTAAACAAAAGAGTAGGATGCACCTAAAAATATCCACACAAAAAACAAAGCTATCTAAATAAACCATAGAAAAAAAATAACTGCAAGAGTATAAATAAATTGATTATAAAATTTCAGCTCCTATTTAATTTTTAAAACAAATAAAGTGAAGAAAATTAAAAAAATATTATACCTGATGACAACAAAGTATAATCCCCAAATATTATATTAACATGCATAACTATAAAATTAATTATATATGGATGGAAGGTTTTGTTTATAGTATCAAGTTTAAATAAATTTTAATATTATAGAGATAAAAAAATAATACCTGATGAGATATAATTCCCAAATTTCTTTTTGCCTTTTTCTTAACAATCAGTCAGCAACAGCAAAGCATGACAGCAACCACTTCATCTTCATTCAATACCAACATCTATGATCCATATTCCATGGGCAACAATGAAAGACAAAGAGGGACCACCCACAGAAAGAGAGAAGGGGGGGACCGCGAAAAGAGAGGGAGAGATTGAGAGAGACAAAACGACAGCAGCGTTGAGCCTCCCCCAAGCAGCGGATTTGTGCCCTAACTACACTTTTTGCCCTAACTAACTACACTTTTTGACTTTATTCTTCCAAGCATCAGATTCGTGTCTATATAATATATATATATATATCTCATTGCAATTCTTTTGGATTTTATTATTTGTTTAGGCAAATGGGCTAAGGGGCTAAGTGGGCTAGAGGGTTATTTGTTTTGGTAAATGGGCTAAGTAGCTAAGTGGGCTAGAGATTTCATTATTTGTTTAGACAAATGGACCAAGTGGGTCAGAGGGGTATTCAACCATCTTGGATTGGGTATTCAAATTTTGGATTGGGTATTCAAAACTAAACTAAACCCAAAAAAAATAAATAAATATATAAAAATAAAAAAAATTTAAATTTCAAATTTGAGGGTGTATTGAGAATATCTTGTGGATGCCGTGGAGCCGCGCCTGAATACTTGTAAGGGTCTGGCTAATAAGTATTTTTAGAGCGTCCAAAAAAAAAATTAATAATAATTAAAGAGTATGAGGTATTTTTAATAAAATTTGATGCACTTTTTAACACTTTTACTGCATTAATGTGTAGATTACCGGGAAAAGCATCTGGCTAATAAGTATTTTTAGAGCGTCCAAAAAAAAATTAATAATAATTAAAGAGTATGAGGTATTTTTAATAAAATTTGATGCACTTTTTAACACTTTTACTGCATTAATGTGTAGATTACCGGGAAAAGCATATGCAAAGAGACAACACATATGGCTTACTGGGGCGAATGAAGTTGACAGCAAAGTCTTTACTAGAGCTATTCTTGCCAAGGTGTGTGTTTGGTTTGAATTTTTTGGGTTAAATTTTTTAAAAATTGAGTTTTTTAGATTTTGTATTTTTTTATTTTTAGTGAATTTTTTAAAATTTTAAATATTTTTTTTACTTTTTTAGATGCACCTTACTTAGATGTATCTAAAAAGTAAAAAAATGGTAAAAAAATATTTTAAAAAATTAAAAAATACATAAAAATACAAAAAATGTACTGAATCCTTGTATTTTTTTTTATATTTTTGGTATTTAGTGAATTTTTAAAAGATTTTTTTTATAATTTTTTTACTTTTTAGGTGTATTTATGTTAGGTGTGTCTAAAAAGTAAAAAAATTGCATAAAATATTAAAAAAATTCAGTAAAAATAAAATAATATGAAAAATAAGAAAATTTTAAATATTTTTTTTACTTTTTTAGATGCACCTTACTTAGATGTATCTAAAAAGTAAAAATATTGTAAAAAAATATTTTAAAAAATTAAAAAATACATAAAAATACAAAAAATGTACTGAATCCTTGTATTTTTTTATATTTTTGGTATTTAGTGAATTTTTAAAAGATTTTTTTTATAATTTTTTTACTTTTTAGGTGTGTTTATGTTAAGTGTGTCTAAAAAGTAAAAAAATTGCATAAAATATTAAAAAAATTCAGTAAAAATAAAATAATATGAAAAATAAGAAAGTAGAATTTTCTGAAAACTGTTTTTAAAAAAATGGAACCAAGCAATTATTTTTTATTATTTTTGGCCAAGTTACTGAAAAAGTTATTTTTTGTACTCAGGTAAAAGCAAAGTGAATGAAGTAATGCATGTAATTTACTATGGATAGTCAAACGTCACTACAAATAATTAAAGTTTTAGAAATTAAAATTTAAGAATAAAATTATTTTTAAAAAATCAAATATTTTTGTTACGAAAAATGTAGTTATTATATTTTTAATAACGAAAATTAGACATTAGTGATGAATTATTATGCTTTTGAGATCAAATTTTTTGTCTCAAAAAATAAATCAGTTTTAGACCAAATTATTTTATCCCTAAAAGTCTATTTATTACTAACATTTCAAAATTTTGTTGCTGAAAGCCTTATTTTTTACTTTTCGAAACGACTTTTTAGCGACACTCCTCGTGATGATAGAAATTGATCCCTAAATGTCTTTTGTAACAAAATTTTCATTTTTAAAAATCAAAATATTTGATCTCTAAAACTCTTATATGTTGTAGTGCATATTTAAAAACATGTTCACAATTTAAATTATGATAGATTTTTAAATTTATACCTTAAACCGATTAATTTCATCCATATATTTCAAGTTTTGAATACTTTTCTGACTATGTATGTCTTAACCATCTAGTGTAACTTTTCTTTTTTTTTTCTTTTTCTTTTTTCTTTCTTTTTCAAATCAGTGACCAAATTTACTTTTATTTATACGCCAGTAAATAGATAGCATATTAAAAAAAGTAATGCAAGAATTTTACTATGGATAGCAAAGCAGAAATGCTATGGTGCCGTTTGGTAACACTTATGTTTTTAGTTTTTTATTTATATTTACAAAAATTTTAAAAATTCAAATAAAAACTTGTTGGGTAAATTTTTGATTTATAAATCAATGGTCTCAGTTTATAAATTTGGCCATAATATGTAAATGCAAAAAATGTGTTTTCGTTTTGAGTTTTAAGTTTTTTTTTTTTTCACCACCCAACACTAGCCACCACCCGTCACCATTTTCCACCACCGTCTTCCGCCACCACTACCCACCCCCCCCCCCCCCCCCCCCCCCCCCCCCCCCCCCCCCCCCCCCCCCCCCCCCCCCCCCCCCCCCCCCCCCCCCCCCCCCCCCCCCCCCCCCCCCCCCCCCCCCCCCCCCCCCCCCCCCCCCCCCCCCCCCCCCCCCCCCCCCCCCCCCCCCCCCCCCCCCCCCCCCCCCCCCCCCCCCCCCCCCCCCCCCCCCCCCCGCCCCCCCCCCCCCCCCGCTCCCCCCCCCCCCCCCCCCCCATCCGCCATCCGCCACCCACCTACCACCACCACCCCCACCAACCACCCACCACCACCACCACCACCCACTCGCTGCCGAAGTCCGGTTCTCGCGGTGGAACAACGCCAACGCCCAGAAATTCATCCGCCAAGACCGCACCCAACAAGATATAGAAGACGAACTCCGCCGCCTCAAACGCTTCAACTCCGCCGACAAAATCATCACCACCACCACCACCACCGCCACCACCGACACCTTCAGGTCCACCGGAACACCCTCCACCCCCTCTCTCCCTTCCATTCCCGGCAAATCCTCAAAGTATTCCAAAAACCCTAGACAAACCACCCACCCTGCATTTCGCCCCATTTCAAGGGTCGTCAATGTTCCTACCGAATCCCAAAAGGCCGAAACCGGCGTCAAAGTCAGCGACGACGGCGTTTCCTATGTTCTCCCCAATGCTCCCTTTGCATTTCAGTATAGCTACACTGAGACTCCAAAGGCCAAGCCTTTGAAACTCCGTGAGCCCCCAATTGCTCCCTCTGCCACTTGCCACCACTTGTCATTTCTCACTCTTTTTTATATTTTTAAATTTTTTAAAATATTTTGTCAATTACCAAATGCGTTTGTAGTTTATGTTTTTCTAAAAATAAACAATAAATAAATAAAAACCAGTTTATAAAATTTTTGTAAATATAAACTGAAAACGTAAACGTTACCAAACAGACCTTATGTATCCAAAAATATTCATAAAAAATACTCAAATTTTAATTTATAGTATAGATTTAAACTTAATGTGTGGGGCGTATCCTGATTAATACATTTTAAATTCTACACACTTCTTAAGTATTTTTAGGTAACATTGTTATTATTTTCTTTTCTTTTTCTTATTTTTTTTTAAGGGTAAATTGTGCAAATGGTCCATGTAGTTTACACGATATGTCAAGTTGATCCCTATTGTTTCAATTTGCTCGATTTTGCCCCCTTAATTTAACAGATTGTGTCATTTTAGTCCAATAAATAACGGTTGTTAAGTTTGATGGGCGGAAAGTCTACACAATGTGTCAATTTGGTCCTTATAGTTTACACAATGTGTCAATTTAGTCCATATTGTTTTAATTTACTCAATTTTGACAGGGACCAAATTGACACATTGTGTAAACTATAGGGACCAAATTGACATATTGTGTAAACTATAGGGACCAAATTGACACATAGTTTGACTTTTCGCCTACCAAACTTAACAATCGTTATTTATTGGACTAAAATGACACAATCCGTTAAATTAAGGGGCAAAATCGAGCAAATTGAAAGAATAAGGAGCAAATTGACACATCGTATAAACTACACGGACTATTTGTACAATTTACCCATTTTTTAATTCATTGGCAAATGAACCTTGGTAGTTTACATTATTAAATTAAGCAAGTTGCTGTAATAGTTATGAGTTATCTTACATGCATCAATTAGTGTATTAATTAGTGTACTAACACTAGTTATGACATTATTATTAACCACACTCATTATATAAATTATAAATACCAAAAATATCTTAAATTATGTCACATCATCAATTGGTACACTAATTAGTGTACTAATTGGTGCATATAGCATTAATCAATAGTTGTTAATGATTAATTCCTCTTTCAATTAATAGTTAATTTAATGCATAATAGCTTTAACCCAGTAATCTAACTAGTTTGTTTTTCTCTTTTGTTTCCTCAACTTCCACATTGTTGCATCAGAGTGCTCATATACAGGTATAAGTTCTGTAAAAAAAATGGTATCAATCTGAATTTTTGACTCCATTTTCTAAGTACTTCTGTGAAAGTATGTGTGTTTTTATGTTATTTATTACTAATTTGAAAACCATTTTTGCAAATATTTTATGTTGCAGACTGTGGTATGTATTCCTCTACTAGATGGTGTGGTTGAACTTGGCACAACTGAAACGGTACTTATTAATTATAACTCAACCTTTCTTATTTAGTACTCTGAAGATTGATCGGTTGTTGGTCCTCTGGAGCTCATTTGGTAATCAAGGTGTTTCGGAAATATAGTTAAAAGTTATTATTTAACTTTTTTGCGAGAGGGAGAAGTGAGTTAAAAGTTTAGAAGTGACTTTTAACTCACTTTTCAAAATTACATCAAATAAATTATTGATGTAAAAATTAAGTTAATCAAATATCAATAATTATATAATTGAATCAAACTCTATTTTTTGAAAAAAAAAATGGTAGGTCTTCTTGAAATCATACATAATGTTCCATTTTTTTTTGAGTCAGCTGTGATTCAATTATATGGCCATCTATATTTCAGATTTATTTGAGAATTGATTATTTTAATTGATTTTTTTATAAAAAGATATGCAGAAAAATAAAAAAATAATAATATAACAACTTATAATAATTTTTTAAATAAAAACCATGGTCCCCAAACGGGGCATTAATCAATCTAAATTTTTGTATAATGAAACATTTAAATAGTACTAGTTCAAAAAAACGTACACTTAAATAGTACTAAAAGATGAACCATTAAGATAGTGAACCGTAGGAAAACTGATTTTTTTTTTTAAATAAATAAAAAATCATGATCACAATGCCCGAGAAAAATGTTCAGGATTTCCTTTGTTGGGAGTTTCATGATCCCCAATTTAATCTTAGCCTTTGATATGTGTATAGGAATCTTTTGAGGATATTAATCCAATTGGATAGTGAATACTACACTAATTTTATAGGATTATTAATACTTCACTATTAGTCTTGTGAATCAAACATGACCAAATAATACTAAAAGATGAACCATTAAGATAGTGAACCGTAGGAAAACTGATTTTTTTTTTTAAATAAATAAAAAATCATGATCACAATGCCCGAGAAAAATGTTCAGGATTTCCTTTGTTGGGAGTTTCATGATCCCCAATTTAATCTTAGCCTTTGATGTGTGTATAGGGATCTTTTGATGTGTGTGTGGACCCCCATATTATGAGTGGTTGGAATGAAAATAGGAATTGTAGGTATTATATATGTATGGAGATTTCTACCACAATTGCGGTGCCGAATTTCATATGCGAATCATTCGGTATTCCCGATACCATTACATATGGCAATTAATTATAATGCATGCATGCTGCCATTGTAGGTTCAAGAGGATATTGGATTCATACAACAGGTCAAGAGCTTCTTCAGTGACCACCACCCTCCTCAACCTCCAAAGCCAGCCGTCTCCGAGCAGTCCACCTCTAACCCGGCTGCATCATCGGGGCACCCACGTTTCGACTCACCTCCGGTACCTTTACCAGCTATGTATGCACCCATGGATCCTCTACCCATTGCCAATCAAATAGACAACGAAGAAGATGATGATGAAGAGAAAGAAGAAGAAGAAGAAGAAGAAGAAGAAGAAGACGAAGAAGATCAGGATGAAGAAGACTCAGAAGCCGACTCGGGGGCTCATCAGAACCCTCATGATCTATCTCCGGGTTTAGCCGAGGCTGAGCCAGTGGCTGTGGAGCCAAGTGAGCTAATGCAGGTAGAGATGTCTGAGGATATCCGTGTCGGGTCACCGGATGATGGGTCGAATAATTTGGATTGGGAGTTTCGGGTGTTAGCCGTAAGCCAAGCTGGAAACCCAGCTGATAATCAACGGCGAGCTGAGTCGACTCGTAGGTGGCAAGTCTTACAGGACCGATTGAACAACGGTCTTCAACTACCACCACCTTCAGGTATGGTAGTAGTTCATTAGGATGTTGCTATAATCCAATGCATTATTCACCCGTTTTATTTTCCAGCTCATGCATAAATTATAATCCCCGCCTCTCGTCTTTATGTCATCTCCGCATGTTATTTCAAACTATATGCATTTAGGGGAGAACAAAATAATTTAAATTGAAAATAAATTAAAATATTAAAATTTAAATTTATAAAATTAAAAATTTATGATTTATTTTATTACAAATCTCAAATCAAGAAATAAAAATTGTAAATATTTTTCCATTGACTAAGGCCCCGTTTGGGAATTTACTTTTTTAGCCAATTAGTCAAAAAGCCAACAACTCATACCAAAAAGTCAAAGATTCTATTTTCTCTCTACTTTTTGCACATCTTTTCGTAATTAGCCAAAAAGTCATTCCAAACATACAAATTCTTTTTACCTACCTTTTTAGCCAAATAGCCAAAAAATTACTAAATTAACCTGTTCCCAAACGAGGCCTAAATATATATATTTTTTTTTTTTGGTATAAACCCTAAAAAAATCATTCTAGCATTCCTACGTTCACACAATTTTTTCCTCTGAATCTCTTTAAATGAAACTCTGAAATAAGAACTTTTATGGGTAAGAATTTCATTTGGGAGATTGGAAAAAAATTATGTGTGATAAATCATTAATCTATTACTATTATAGTTTCTGACATGTGTGAGGCTTCTCTCTAATTCGATATTAGGCTTGAATGTACTACTAGGTTCATAGAGATCCATCACGGGTCGTGTTTTAATAATTTAAATCGTTCAATATATAGAACTCGTCGAATATTTTATTTCATAAAAAATTACATTAATCAAATATCGATAGATACTTGATCAGATTCGATTTCTGTCAACGATAAATATAATTTTTAAAATAAATTTAACAAAAATTTAATTTAATCTAGTAATTATAGATATCCAATGAATATAATTTTTTATAAAAATAAAATACCTAACGAGATCTATATATTGACTATTTAAATTATTGAAACAGACGTTCCAATAGACCAGCGGACCCAGCAACACTCTAGTTAAAGTGGGCTGGAGAGAAGTTTGACACTTCTAACATATACTATTAAATTAAAATTGCTCAGGAGGGCCTGCATTGGAAGAATTAGCGCAAGAGGACACACACTACTCCCAAACAGTGTCTACTGTTCTTCACCACCAACCGAACCGTTGGTCCGAGACTTCATCTTCATCGATGAACCCCAGCTACCTACTCTACTCCTCCCAATCTTCATTCTCCAAATGGACGATCCACTCCTCCGACCAGCACCACCACCACACGGCGGAGGCCTCCTCCCAGTGGCTCCTCAAATACATCCTCTTCAATGTCCCCTTCCTCCACACCAAGTCCCCCGACCAAAACTCTCCAAAATCAATCAACATTGCCGACTCCACTTCTCGGTTCCCAAAGCCGACGCCGCAAGACGACCTCAGCGCCAACCACGTCCTCGCCGAGCGCCGCCGCAGAGAGAAGTTGAATGAGCGCTTCGTCATACTGAGATCGTTGGTTCCATTCGTCACCAAAATGGATAAGGCTTCGATTTTGGGGGACACGATTGAGTACGTAAAGCAATTGCGCAAGAAGATTCTGGATCTCGAAGCTAGGGCTCGTGAGATCGAGATCGATCCGGAGATCAGTGATTTAAATTTGAAGGAGCCAAGGGAAAAGAGGAAGTTGAGGATCGTTGAAGTGAACGGTGGCGGAGGGAAGGCTACTAAGGCGGTGGATTCGGAATCGCCGCCGCCGCCGCAGGCGGTGGTGGGAGTGGCGGTGCAGGTACAGGTGTCGATAATTGAGAGCGATGCGTTGGTGGAGATGCAGTGTTTGCATAGGGAAGGGTTGTTGTTGGAGGTGATGGTGGTGCTGCGAGATCTTCGACTGGAAGTCACGGCGGTGCAATCGTCGTTGGCCAATGGTGTCTTCGTTGCTGAGTTGAGGGCTAAGGTACGATCTTCAACCGTTCAAGATAAGAACATTTTGACCGAGTCGCTATTATCATTCCAGTTTGTTTCAAATATATATATATATTTTTTAATTAGAACAGGCTTTTTCCCAGTTTATTGTGAATTGGGGTGTATTATGAGATTTGTGGGGTTTATCACGAGTCTTATTTTGATAATTTAAATCGTTTAATGTGTAGAGTTCGTCGAATGTTTTATGTCTGTAAAAAATCATGTTGATCAGATAACGATAACCCCTTGATCGGAATAAATTTTTATGACGAGCTCTATGCATTGAACGGTTCAGATTATAGTAGAGTTCGTCGAATATTTTGTGTATGTTAATAGGACGCATGGTGTGCCCACGAGTTCAATAGTACGCTCCAATTCACACAATAACAAGACTATTTGGAATGATCTAAATAAATATACTTTTTAACTTTTTATAAAAAGATATACAGAAAAGTAGAGATGTAATATAACTCAAATAAGTATACTATCCAAATAAGTGTACTTATTAGTTTATAGCAAATACATAATTACATTAATACTTTTGAAATTTTAATTTTTTTCAAAGACTATATTTTGTGTGAAAGTATATTAATATAATTATTTATAATGAGAACAAAAAATAAAATACATTTGAAACAAAGTTGAATGGAAATAACGATTCCCTTCAAATATAAAACATATTTATTCATTGAGTGTGAATTCATTTTGACTGTTGGAATTGTTCATATTGTGAAATCTGTCTAGCAGATTATTCACATTAAAAATTGATCGAATCATATATTTGTTTAAAAATAATTAAAAATAATTAATGTGTTTGGTTTAAGTTTTTTTGAATTAAATTTTTTAAAATTTGAGTTTTTTGATTTTTATGTTTTTTTTGTTTTTAGTGAATATTTTTTAAATTTTAAACAATTTTTTTACTTTTTTTAGATGCACTTTATTTAGATGTATCTAAAAAGTAAAAAATTATGAAAAAATATTTTAAAAAATTAATAAATACAAAAAAATATAAATAATGTACTAAATTCTCGTATTTTTTTATATTTTGGTATTTGGTGAATTTTTAAAAGTTTTTTTCACAAATTTTTTACTTTTTAGGTATATTTATGTTAGGTGTGTCTAAAAATTAAAAAAAATTGCTTAAAAAATTAAAAAAATTCAATAAACACAAAAAAACACAGATAACAAGAAAGTAGAATTTTTTGAAAAATATTTTTGGAAAACTCTAGCCAAGCAATATGAGTTTTGAAAAAAAAATTATTTTTTATTAGACAAATTTAATCTAATCAAGTGCCTATCAGTGTTAGATCAACTTGATTTCTGGCATGAATAATTTGTTCAGTGAACTCCACGATAAAAATGGTTCGGCAAAGTCAGTCCACACTAATGAAAGTAAAATTTTACACTTGCAAATTTAAAATTTTTTTAAAAAAATTATTAACTAAGACTATCTCTAATGACAAATGTTATAATAATATTGTCATTGTTACAATTTGACAATGAATAGTAAAAAATTGTGAAATTATAACAATGGTACTTCGATAGTCATATGTTATTTTGGCAGAACCAAACACAAAAATTAGTGTGTTTGGGACAATCAACCAGACGACTTTGATTCTGTAAAAATGGTGAAAAGGAGAGAGTGGGGTTTTGCTTGACGAGTTAATAATTATGACAACTGTCAAAATTTATGTCATATTTGACACAAATTTTAACATTTGCTAAATTTGCCAGTTGTCATATCTACTGCCAAATTATGACAATAGCAGCTCCATGGAAAACTATTGGAGATACTCTAATGTATCATATAATGTAAAAATAAAATACACCTTAATATAGTATAATAAATGTCCCATTAATAAGTAAAAAACTTATGTTTGGTTTGCATTTGGGAGATGAGTTTTAGAAAAAAATTTCTAAAAAATTATTTGGTTTGAGTTTTTCTCAAAAAAATTTCAAAATCACTTTCCCTTTCTTACACATCAATCAATCACTTTTTCTCTCTCTTCTCTCCTTCTCAATCACTTTTTCTCTGACACACATCTACTCAAATTCTCCCAAAATATCAAATCATCCCAAACTCTGAAAAAAATAACTCTCCCAAAATATACAACCAAACAAACCAAAAAAAATTCTAAACTCTCTCCCCAAAATTTTTTTCAAAAATAACTCTCCCAAAAACAAACCAAACAAGCCCATAATATGTATTGATTTGTATTATATTACTCTTGATTAACTGTTTCTACATATCCCAAATGTGGTAATTGTTTTTCTGTTGAATTTCATCTTCAGGTGAAGCAAAATGTTAGTGGCAAGAAACCAAGTATTGTGGAAGTAAAGAGGGCAATGCACCAAATAATACCCCAGAACTGACTCGATATATTTATTTTTTTTTGTAAGTAGTAGACTTGATTTAACAGATAATTCACCAATTACTCAACCATTAATAATGCAGAATAATGTAACATTTTTGTATTTTTTTTTTTTCCTTTCAAACTAAAAAATCAAAAATAAAAAGTCTCGGGTAAAACGGATTTTTTATAAAACAAGATGTACGCAATTTGAAAAATATCACTAATGCGTCACCTGAAAAAGCAATAAAGATGTATGTTGTTGAAGAAATAGACTAGGCGTCCGTCAAATGTAATCTTGTATTGGATTTATAACATCTAGCATAAATATCTGCCAACAAAGCTAGAAGTCCAATAACAAACTGGAAATCTTTGGTTTGACAAGTTGTGAATCCTAAAACCTAGTAATGGTTATGGATTATTATGCTCAGCCCATGATTTGAATTCAAATAAATTGCCATAAGCAAGTGGTTTGCATTGTGCCCATGGAAATGCCATAAAAGGCAGAAAGCAATTGGAGACAAGCTCTCTATTTTTGGTCAAATTCACAATTCATTAGAGTTGTAGGATGGAGTAGGACCACGGGAGTAGAAACAGTTTATTGTAGTTATAGTATTCTCCCTTGTAACTTGGGAAATTTTTATTAATACAATTTTGCTTTCTTCATTCCATTTTCATCATCTTATCTTGTTGTTCCAAAGAAGTGCTTGACTCTTTCAAGGCAGCGACTCCTATTTGAATTAGTGAAATTTGTGTTGAGGCTTGTTGGTTTGTCACTCTTGATTTTTGCCTAACGCATCGGAATTTTACCAACACAAGGACATAGTAAAACTTCACATGATAATGAGGGTAGAGATCAGTTGGGCTTAGAGTACCAGAAGTAATCACAATCAACTGAAACCGTTAAAAACACAGGCTTTATGGCACACGAAGTGTCATGGCAGTAAACCACAAACCACAACATTTGCCAATTACACCATATGACCGTGCTAAAAAGTACAAACACCACCCTTTCTCCCTCCCAAATGCCCTAAAATCCTTCAAGAGTTGGAACAAAATCTTGATTCAAGAGTGTTTTGGGATTTAAGAGTTGTTCAGGAAAATATCAGAAACAACTCAGCATTGCAATTTCTCGAGTAAAGCAAAAGCAAAAGCAAAAGCAATGCAAAGAAAATGAGGAATGTAAACTGTTGATCCATAAATTTTCAGAATTATCCAATAAAAAATCTCTTTACTAAAAGTGAGTTATAGCAGTTCATCAACTTTTTCATCAAATTCAAATTTAATAAAAAAAAATGACAAAATGTGCTCCACCCATTACATCAAAACTGTATCAAATCTAGGGATAGAAATTTTTTTTTACCGAATCAAGGATGACCCAAATCCTTCACTAAATTTTCTAACAACATTTTTATTCAAATTTGATGAAATTTTAAAAAAGATTAACAATTGGAGTTGGCTTTCATTCATCAAAAATGATTAAAACAGATTTTTAAGATAATTTTGAAATTTTTTAAAAAGATAAATGAAAAAATAAAAGAGAGAGAGAATGATCTGACAATTGTTAAATTTAGAAACATAAAAATGTATAACTTTTAATGACGATTATTTTAACCAATTACAAAATATATTTTTTTGACATATAGTTTTCCACTTGCATGAGCATTGGCAATCTCTTGAGATGTACACATACAAAAATAAATAAACAAATTAATTAATTAATAAAAATTCAAATAGAATGACTAAATTAAAATTACACTTAAGTATAAGAATTAAATTGTTCAAATTCAAAATAGAGACGAAAGTAAAATTTGTATCAGACTAGAGATCAAAAGTGTAATTTACCCTACATACCGAAAGTATAGGAACTTAGTCTAGTACTCGTAAGCTAATTCCAAATACCTACATATCAAAACAAAAAACAGTGAGAAGGAATGTAATACAACCACCAGCTCCTGAGCTGGCAACTGATGTACCCCAGTGCTATGCTTAATGAGGCAAGTGAGAGAAGGCTGCAAGCAGAAGTTGAGCCTGTTTCCGCTCAGCTGGGGTAGGAGAAGGCAGAGGTTTATAGGGTGGAAAGACATTCTCCGTGGATAGGGCAATCTTCAGTTTCTCTGTCCAGGAAAGAATTGGTGGGGGAGAAGGTATGCATACTTTAATTTCGGGAGACGAAGAAGAAGGTGTGGACGCTTCTATTTTCGGAGATGACACGGGAGCAGAAGGAACAAAGGCATTAATATAATCAAGCCAGTCAGAAGAACAGATCTTCGCCTTCTGGGCTAAGAATGATGGGTTATACCCTTGTGCTTCTTCTGGGCAAGGAGCAGAGTGCACTATCTTTGTAGGCATGGAAGATATATACCATGCTATAAGAAGATTCTCCTCCAGACTACGCCGATGGTCAATGAGCACATAAGGATAAACGAACTGAACTTCGAGCATAGGAAGGAAACTCTAAAGGGTCAGTGAACTCAACAAAATAGTGGTTGATTCGCTCCTTTAAATCATAAGTCTCAGGTACTGACCAGCTTGTCCAGTCAGAACCTCCAGAAGAGGAAGAAGTTGCAGCTTTATCCCATACAGAAATTTGCGAAGAAGAGTTGCTCAAATCCATATTTGCAATTTTACGAATCAGAGGTTTGAGAGCAGATTGTTCAAACTGTAAAGGTGGGTCAGAGGGGAAAATTCTTATGTCTTTGTTTGTAGCCTTCTGAATCGAAGGATTAAGAGCAATGTGTTCGTAATCCAAAGGTCGGTAATTTGCAAAGGCATCCATGACCTGAATATAGAAAGGTGGGTAAAGGTGGCTAATAAATGCATGCTTTCGATGAGGAATAGCATCGACATATGACTCTTCGTATGCTTCATCATTGGAGGAAAGAATTAATTTGGCCATGAAATGTATCAGTCTGTTCGAATAATAAGACAGTGAAAGTACTTAAAGGATCAAGACGAGAGTATTAATACAGATGGTGTGTGACAGTTGCATTTCTAGAAAGATGCAAAACCCATGCACGTTCTAAAACGTGGGAAAAGGGACTCTAATCCACTAATATCACCAAGTCTTTGGTATATTAGTGCGGGGGGTAATGTTGGCTACACATTTTGTGCTAGCCAGTGACAATTCGACGCGTGGCAAAGTGAGGGTAATATGGGGAGACCAGGTAGGTCTTCGATCCTGATCAGACACGTGGCAATTAATATTGGTTGTTATAAGATCTGAGTAGTAGCGGATCAACAAAGAGACGTACAGTGACGTGGCTTCAACGGTTGCTCACATTCAAATTCGAATATAAGGAGGAAGCCTAACTGCAAGAGAAGGCGTAGTTGAGCTACTTATAAGGTAGCATGATCAGCAACTACGGAGGAGCAGTTCGACGGTTTGAAGTACAATTCGATGGTTATCTACGGAAAGTATAAATAGCAGGAGGGACTTCAGAGAAGAGAGGAAGAAAAGATCTAAAGAATTACTTTACATATTCCAGTATTATTTCCTGTCTTTTATATTTCTGTACTTTAAGTTCCTGCGCTGCACTTCATTTGTAGGAGTAGTTTTCGAGTATATTGGCGCTGTAATTCTCTACGGAACTAAGATCATTGTAAGTTTTTCATACTAATAAAATGCTTCAGTTTATTTAACTGTTCTTATGCTCAAGTTCTCTGAAGTCAAATTACTAGTAAGCCACCAGTAAAAGTCCTCTTTATTAAGGCCGAAAGAACCATAACATAATCGTCTAAATAATTGTTTGACAATTACAATTCTGTAAGAACTGATTGATCCTTACTGGCACGCTCATAATTACAAAAGTAACCTTCGAAAGCCAAAAAGCCAACAAATATACTCTCTCGTTTATCTCCCAATCTCTCCCATTTTGGAGAGACTCAAAAAGTGGATTGTAAAAATAAATCAATTTGTCTTCATTTTTTCTATATCTCCCCACTTCCCTCATCTTTAATAATCAAAACAAGTGCCTGCAAAGAGAAACAGAATTATTTTCATTTCTCTCCTAATCATTCAATCCAAACATACTGTTCATTTCATGCTCAAATGCTTGTTACAGATGACTCCAAAGAGCAGACTCTGGGCCTTCTTGCTGGAGATACAAATGGCCTAACCCAAGTCAGCCATGTCGCTAGTGTCAACCCAGCATTAGCAGACAGTTTCAGTAAGGAGATAAAATTACATCATTTATTCATGACAAATCCCTTAACCCTAGACACATTACTTTACAGTTTCTGCCATGTACAATCCGCACCCTACTATATAATTAACTAGAATTACAAACTAATTTCTTCTTTCCACAACTCATTCATTTGATATTTCAGAACATTTAACAATGTTTTTTTCAACTAAAATAACACAGAAGCCAGCATCCAATACAAAAGGCTTCAAGAGTCCTGCTACGGACACCAACTTTTCTATTGCATTTTTCACCGTCCCATTCATGATGTGTGTGGGGCTCACACAGTTGCAATAGTAGCTACTCTTCTAAACCTTAATTTAGAAAAATTTAGTAACAATCACCGCTCAAAAAATGCCTGAAAATCCAAATAAACAAATGTTATGTTGAACTAGCAAGCAATAATTTATAAGCAGAATGTTAGAGCATCATTATCAAGCTCATTAGAGCCTTCTCTTGGCTATTTTATAACATAAAACCATATAAACACGCTCCATCAAACTCAATTATTGGCTAGCTACTTTAGTTAAATATCAAACCATTAGTTACATGTAGTTAGGGAAAGAAGACTCAACAAATAAAATAAAGAATAGAGAGTTTATTGGAGAATATATTTGAAAAGATGGTTAGCTAAAATAGAAAAATAAACTTTTAGTTAAAATTTAACTAAAAATTTGACTATTTTGATGGAGATGCTCACTCTTGTATCTTCATAGTAGAAAGCAAATATTATTTACCTCTGAATATTAAATGAAGGTTTCTTCATAAGTCATACGCCATAACGCCGTAAAGCTTTGCTTAAACTCGGCATTACATTATATGCCTGATAGGATCTTCTCAATTCTATTATCGAACCCACCTGGACCAGAAAAGTAAGGAACATCAGATAAATTAGACAGCAGCCAAGCAAGAGGTGCTCACTTCATTCTAATTCCTCAAACATTTTATTTATTTTCCACCAATTTGTTGTTGATCCACAAGAGAGAAATTACAAATATCATGAGAATTACATCAAACAGGGACATTCAACTAGAAAAGAAAGTCCAGCAAATAGTCATAAGCATACAACAAATGTAACTTCATAATTCAAATCATGCAGTAATTCAATGTTATCTCCCAAGGAGTTGTCCTTGATACTTGGCTTCATTATTGCAAAACAATCAGAAAAACTGGGGTTTAAGAGACACAAGAAGACTTGGAAGAAACTAAAAATTTGAAAGAGCACTAGTATTTACCAATACTAAGATGAGAATTGCTGCATAAAAACAAGGTGGAAGAACAGGATGCGAACAGGATTCTACACCCTTTGGTTCCTATAGTTTGCTTCATATTTGTGATCACATTTTATTTGTTGACAGTCAGATGGACTGACTCGTTAAGTTTTGTGATTTGAAGTATTTTGTGTATATGTTCATTGGATAATCTTCATTACGATTCCTTTACTCTAAGAAGCACCGACGAGACCCGAGACACGACATTGACTGGCCAACATGCAAATTTTCAAAATATATAGGATATGACACGTAGGGAGAAACGTACAAAATATATAATTTTATATATTTATTATATTTCATTTATAAGGATAAATGAGTATTATATGTCATATATACGAATATTTAAGTTAAAGATAATAAACTTTAAAATTTATTGGAGCAAAATATATATAAATTTATATTGTTTTTGTTTTATCATTGAATTTTAAGTTATTTTATTCAATCTTGTAATGTGTTTTGTGTGTGTCAAAGTGCCTAACAAGGTGTTGGATACAACACGTTACCTTCTTGTAAGTGTCCGTGCTTCTTAGCTTTTACTCTTTCTTTTTTTAAGAAGGTCCATGCTTCTTTGCTTTTACTCTTTTTTTTTCCCACATCCATTGCACATGCACATCACTTTGTTTTAATACAAGTACAAGTAGTACATCTCTTGCCTTTCTCTTCATCTTTAACTCTTGTACTTGATAGATCCTAAATGCTAAGACTGACCCAATGGTGTGGCATAACCCAAAGCGCAACATGGATAGTGCAATTTCGTACTTAGGAAAAATTAAATCCAAGATACACATATTTACTAAGTAGATAAATTATCACCTTCTTTTTTTTCTTTTCATGTAGTCTTTGATGTAATTTCATATTTTAAAAAAAGGAATCTAACAAACATCTATAATGGACCAACATAGAAAGCAGCACCACTGTAGTGCATAGCTGAAGTAAATACAAGGACAGAAGGCAGCCCTGAAATTAATTGACTCACAATGATAAGAACTGAAGTAAACCCTATCGCAAATCCCTCATTTATACGGCGTAAGTAATGATCAAGAATAGTTGATGTAGTTGCCAAAAAACTTAGCAACAGGCCACCTGCACAATTTCCACAAGGAGAGAGAGAACCAAAGCAAACAAAAAATCGTGTTAATGGCAGAAAAAATATTAGAATAACTTCTATAAGAACATTTGGGCAGGCATATACCCCAAAAACGTGTAGAAGCTTGGATCTTTGTTAAGTATTCAATGGTGGCTTTTCCAGGCTTTATATTTGGTATTCTGGCACCCATCTTATTTAAGTAATCAGCAATTTCCTTGGGCATGTTGGCCTGGATACGTGTGCCCCAGTCATTAAAGATAAGAATAAAAATTAAATACATCAGCAATCACTATGTAAACACAACAATATAAACTTCGCCCAAAAAATAGCAGTGCAGTTGGTTCAGAAATGTTTCATTAGTCTGGCAATATCTAAGATCTCTCTATATAGTCTACTGTGCACCATAAATCAAGAAAAGAAGCGGCGTGTGGGGATAGTTCTTCAGCAAACCTGGGTGCCATTAAGGAATCAACATTGCAAGAAGAATGATAGAATTGGTTTATTTGATTATTTGCTCCATTTTAAAGGTGGGGGGAACAGATTTCAATCCACTGATATGGAAAGGCAGGTCGACCAAAACATTGCATTATACAAAATTTATTTTTGAATTTTCAACTCCCTCTTCTTCAAAACATTTAGCATCTAAAAGGACCAGTGCTCACCTCCAACTTAATTATAAACCCTGAATGCAAAATATCAAGAACAATTCAAGCAAGCACATGATAAATCATCTTGCTTTACAGAGGAATATTGACAAAGTGATAGCCAAAAGAAAAGGTTTAAATTGAACAAGCTAAACCAAATAACATACATTATTAAAGAAAAAGAAAAAATTAGATTGAGCCAATACTTACAATGTCAAATATGTTGAAAAGGAAAACAAAAAATGCATAAATTGAATAGTAAACCCATGGAGCTGCACCAAGAGAACTCTCAGGATTCAGTATCTCTTTGACATGTTCCCAGAAAGATGAACCAAGGAGACTGCCAAGAAATCATTGTTTTAGAAAGTTATAGCAGTAAATTCACCATAGATTTTATTAAGAACGCCTATATTAAGCAGAAAAGGAAACCATGACACATCTTGAGGGCAGGAGCACAAAAGTTTCAATGACTTCCGCCTTGTCTTCATTATCAAAACAATTATTACATGGTCATTTATTTTTCAAATGACATCCAAAATGAGAACCATCGAACACAGAAAATAACCCATAATCACTAGATGAAAGTGAGAGTGTGGTGGCAGTGGGGTGTGTGGATAAAAGGTTCTGATAATGGGTGGGTAGGTGGGTGGGTGAACCCATAATCACTTTTATGTCACCATTTGGTGATGTATTAGAAACTGTATAATGTTATAATGTGAATTAAAGGTTCTGATTATCCCAAAATATTAGAAACTGTGCCCTTCCTCAAGATGCAAATACATTAAAGAAGAGCTTTTGATTGAAAAAATAGCTCAAAATGAACAATTACACCAATTGCAGATCAAATCACCTTGCAAGGATGCTGGGAAATGCCAACAGATAGGTAGTTGTGAGAACGGGTTGCATTCCTGATGGATTAATATTGAATGGAATGTACGGCTCAACTTCAGTAACTGGGGATTCTTCTCTGTCCAAATTATTGGAACACAAAAGTTAATGTCAAAAGTACATTAGAGCAAATTAAATCTCAATATACAATATAAGTGACATCAAGTAGACTTTTCAAGTGTGTGCCAACTTTTAGTAAATGGTCAAGCTATTCCATTCAAAAGTAATTCATGTCAATAATATCCTCTAGCCTCTACAGATATCAAAGAGCAACAGAAACATATTTATTTTATCTATTGTTTGTTATTTGCGATAAGTATAACTGACTTCAAAATCAATAATGGCATTTTACATTATGAAGAGAATATATTACAACTAAATTTATGCAACTCGAGTTTCTTTCAAGACCCAAAAAAAATACACGTAAGTATCTCTGCAAAGCAAAGATGAGATCACCTTGTAGCAGAAGCAAGTTTGAAACCATAGTATTGCAGTTTAATTTTCCTGCAACCCTCAGTTACAACAACTGCCCACATAGTGACTACAGTGAAGATACCTAATACTGCAAGTATATAAGGCCACCAGTAGACAGCACTCCCTGCAATATCAAATATGGTACAAGCTTGAAAGGTTAAAACAACACTATAAAGAAAAAAATATAACTAAGCATACATTACTCTCTTCTACTTAATAAATTGTTGAATCCCTATGGACAGGTTGCTTTTAGTTTGACAATGTTATTTATATTCACTCATGACGGAAATTAAACGCCACACTGTATGCCTCAGTTAACGCAAAACATAAATTAGATAGTTTTGATTTATACGCTTTTTAAACTGTTCTCTTCCTCCATCACCTTTCTAGTATAATGGTCTGACAGCTCAACTTAAGCAAATCAAACCTAACAAGTAATTGTACATAACAGGAATTATATTAATTGCACACATTTTTGGTGTGTTGTCTTGCACAGAAGCATGAAATAGGGAAAATAAATAGATATCCATGCTTAGAACAACAAAAGAAAATAGCTATGGTATTCTACTGTTTATATTCTGCACTTAAGATCCATAAAGCTGAATGGATATCAGATTTATAGTTTTCATAAATACCCAATTCAACAGCAATTTAATGAGGTGTGTATGATTAGAATAGCAAATAAATCCTTCAAAGAGTCAGCTAACATGTTGCCCTATGACTCAAAGCTCAGTTGTTCTTACAAATGAAATCAAATTACCTAGATAGATAGAATACAGACACTAGAATAATTTCCTATTTAAGCATCTACCTGTGAGCTGAGATAACATCTTGTATAATGTATCTGTGTAGCCAGTCAATATTCCCACACATATAATCAAAGATGATCCTTGACCTGAAGCACACATTACAAGTCAGAAACATGAAAAATGATGCACCTTATATGACTAACATAATGAATATACAAATTCTTTTGGCTGACTTGTATGCCTTGAGAAAGTTAGGCATGTCAATCACAATTTAATTGAATCTTGCATTGGACTCCTTACATTCTAATCTTTCCTAGAATCACTTAATCCTGATAGTGCATAGAAATCATAGAGCAACTAGATTGTAGCATGATCTGAAGTGCAAAACCAAACACAAAACAGTCGAGTCGAGAGATCCTGAGGCAAGGCGAGTGGCCGAGACCTCCGGGAACTCAAGACGAACACAAACGCGGATGATCACCGAGTGTTCAAATGGTGACGTCCAAGTCTTGAGGACGGTCAAAAATGAGGTGTCTATACCATGCCTTCCTCTATCATCTTTTCCAGGCCATGTGACTATGTCCTAGCCTCTTGATTGTAGGACCTCTGAGCCTTAAAACTTCTTAGCTGGTTATTTTGCTTCTGCTGTTTGTGTTGCCTCAAATATGCTCTAATTGCACTAGCCCCTTCCAAGCAAGGATTCATTGGCACTCCTTGGTAAAGAAAGGGCCCATCTTGCTCCCCATAATCTGTTATATCTCGACAATATAAACTCTTGGGTCTATCCCATCATATAGCAGGTCTGCACCATTGAAAATTTGTAAATCATCTTGGCCCATAGTGTTAAACCTTAGGCCACAATCCTTCATTTGCTTCTGCACTTTGTCGGCCACAATAGCCATTTCTCTCTCAATCCCACACCTGAAACAAACAAAGTGGTCCTGATAGACCATTGACTTCTTTCCTTCAACCAGAAGTTCTTTCCTCAGGTTGTGAACTCTTTCCAGCTCACTTAATAACACTCTTGGATTCTTGGTTTGATCATTCAGCTTAGTAGACACCATGTTTATGTCCACTAATAGCCATAACCCCTTTGTCCTTTTTAGTATATTTTAACATTCCTTTTTGAATTACCTAGATAGATAGAATACAGACACTAGAATAATTTCCTATTTAAGCATCTACCTGTGAGCTGAGATAACATCTTGTATAATGTATCTGTGTAGCCAGTCAATATTCCCACACATATAATCAAAGATGATCCTTGACCTGAAGCACACATTACAAGTCAGAAACATGAAAAATGATGCACCTTATATGACTAACATAATGAATATACAAATTCTTTTGGCTGACTTGTATGCCTTGAGAAAGTTAGGCATGTCAATCACAATTTAATTGAATCTTGCATTGGACTCCTTACATTCTAATCTTTCCTAGAATCACTTAATCCTGATAGTGCATAGAAATCATAGAGCAACTAGATTGTAGCATGATCTGAAGGTCGTGCACTGGATACCTAGCATTCATATTGATTTTCTAGGTTGTGCACGAAACTTCAAGCAGTTATATTGTTTTTGAAAACTATTCTCTAATTTAGGAAAATAAAGATAACATGAAAAAGCATCTGGTGATATGGTCCAAAGGTTCTTTTAGAGGGAAAAAGTGGTAAGGGTATTTTTTGAGTTTTGATGAATAGTTATTCACATTTCAGGAACTTGCTGATATATTGGAAGCAACACAAATAGAAAAGTGCTAAAGGTTTTTGCTTTTTCATTTTCTTACATTCTTAGAAATGAAGAAGATTATGTCCTCAAGCCATCAAAAGAGAGAAGTTTCTTTACCCTCCAGAAAATTACCTTTCAGCGGCTAATAATTAGTTCACCCAGACGAATACAAAAGAGGGTAAGTCCATCAAAACTATTTCCTATTTATTAACCACAATAGGAGATCAAGAAAAATAAAATAAAAAAAATAGTGATGAGAGGAAGCAAAAAGCATGTAGCCGACCCCATTTGATGGGACTTAAGGCTTGGTTTGGTTTGGTAAGGAAGCAGAAAGCATGGTTTTCAAGATGTATAGAACCTCTAGTTGAAAGTGCATGGGATACATTCAAATGGAAATTCACCATAATAACCACATAACATTTCATATATTAATCTTTTCACAACAGATCTTTTTTATTTTTTTTGATAAATTATTTTCACAACAGAACTTAGAATTACAGTCCTTAAGAAAACTCCGATCCATTTTTCCACAATCTATATTCCTACCTAGGTTTCATCTTCCTTTCCCCTTTTAGTAGAGGTATTCACGAATAAAACAAGCAGCAATCCATTTTAGGTTTATTCGTTGGTAATCCATGATCAACTTCCTTCCACAGCACCCTACACCCAGGGGAAGTCAAATTCCCACTGCCTCTATTGCGGGAAAGGGATAATGCCTAAGTTCAAGTTGTTAATTATATTCTTTATGGAAATTGAAGGAGCCAACCCCCCACCAGCACAATATTGTCCGCTTGGGACCTCACAGTTTTTTTCTTCCCTTTGTGCTAGTTAGAAGGAGTTAGTCAGCTTATAAGATGGAATGTGATACTCTCACAGAGCGATGCGGGATGCACTCACAGAAACAATAAACCAATTCAAGGAATTTCTAACACATGTATTCAATTAGTTCATAAAGATAAATTCCAATGGTGTCACATAAGAAAAACTGACAAAACCAGACATACCGACTCAATTGGTCACCAAACAAAACATATACTATGATCAGAAAGGCACAAAAAACAGTCAAAAATAAGTAAACCACAGAAAATAAGAAATCAAGCCAAAAAAGTTGTATCCAAATGCCAAGAATACTACCAAATCCAGATTCCGATATTTTGTCACATATCCATGTTATAGTCATTGCACCACACACCAAAAGAAAACTTGTCACCATTACATGCTTCACCCTGCAAATAGCATATAACGTAACAAAACACATGCCCTTTTAAGAGACCAATCAGAAACAAGCTAATAATTTTGTCAAATCATTCACTAATTTACTTAAACAAATTAAACATGAGATTCTACTTACAAAATTACCTGTGACTAGCTGCATAGATGGAATATGGAAGAGAATAACAAGCAAGAATCAGAGCCTCCAGAATAGCAAAGCCAAGTGACAGCCACCATCTGGAGAGATAAATTACCACACACACACAAAAAAAGAAGTCAATATGGCTTGCAACCTTCATTGTAATGACCAATAACAGAATTGGCTATAAATAGCAAGGACTCGTATCACTGCTTGAAATGAATAACTAAACACACATATAACTCTTTATCTTTTCGTGACCATCCAAGCCTTCTTTCCGCAGCTTCACCAAGGTGGGAACAACGTGACAAAGTACCTAGAAACATGATTGGTCATATAGTATTAGTATTGAATGACAAGTTCAATAGTGAAAAGGTGAAAGACCAAATGACGACAACAATCAAGTTAAGACATAATGAACATGATGGGAGAAACTTCGGCAGAAAGCATGTAATCAGTAGCATTCTTATTTCAAGTAGGAGAGCAGATATCACACTGTCAGTAAGAAAACTACAAAAATTGAAGATGAGCATGTTGAATTGAGCTGCACAAGTCGTACATCATCCAGTTGATAAGCATTAAAAGTAATGTTGATTTGAACAATAGCAACATATAACATGGCTTTCATGGTAGTAGAAGAATAGAGCTCCATAGAACAAAAGTATTTGACAAACAGCTTCTCTCAATTGGACATTTTCTCCCCTTTGGATGATGACTACTTCCTACTGATGCATGCAATCACCCATAAAAAGACGTGCATCACGTGAGCCTAGCTGAGAGAGAAGTAACATTAATCTACGTAAAACAAGGTATACCTTTTATAAAGGAATAGCTTATCTCAAGTTGCCTACAAAGCTTTCTCCATACCAATGATGTGAAGCTAAAATTTGAAACGTCTGTAGATTATAGTACATATTATTGCCTAATTTTTTATGAAGAAACAACTTATCTCAAGTTGCGTACAAAGCTTCTCCGAACCAATGATATGAAGCTAAAATTTGAAGCATCTGTAGATTTCAGTACATATTATTGCCTAAATTTTGCATGAAGAAACAAATTCTGCAGAAAATAAGAGTAGCTTTAAAGCAAGTTGCAAAACATATATTACCACACAGAATCTATTAATTTCGTGACATTTCATCTAATGTAACACGAAGAACCTTCAGCATCCAAATTATTGTGCTAATGTTCAACACCAGAATGGAGTGAGGAAATAAAACAAATAACAAAAACACAGAATCAATCAGGACATCACAATAGAGTCTTAATTAATGGACAAGAAATGTAAACCTGGGGATAAAAGAACAGCAGACCTGCATGAGAATTGATGCAGCAATCTGAGGACTGATTCCAAGTTGGAAAAGGGAAAGCTTAAGTTCAGCCGTGAAATCTCCGAGTTCATCTAAAAAAAAGGATGCATAAATAATCTTTTTCAAGAACAAAATGAGAAAAAGAAACAAGAGTTCTTTCGTTAAAGAATCCAGCTTTCAACCAGAACAGCAATGGTACATTACAACGGCTACCAGTTTACTTTTAAACAAAAAATAAGCATTCCCAATTTAGACATCACCGTTCAGACCATTAGGAAAACTATTTTGAATAAAGCAACTAAAACTTGTAATTTTGGATTACTTACCAACAGATCCTGAGACAAAGCTAAGGTAGTCCTCCGGTATCAACCTTCTATCAAATCCTGGCAAAGGAATAAAATAACCAACACGACTGATCACAATTAACACAGCTGTCACAAATAACCTCCGCCGTATTTCACTCTTGAAAAAAGATTCAGCAGCATTATTGAGGACTGAACCAAGGCGTACAAAGTCCAAAAAGCGATTTTTAAACATTTTGGGCTTGGACTGCAAGGTTCCAAAGTCATCTGTATCATGTGAACTGGTTAGATAAGCCCCATCATCATTTTGTTGCAAAACAATTTCAGGACTTTGGAGTTGATTCGAAACACATGCACAAGATCTTTTGATTTCTTTTGGTAAAAAGGGTTCATTGAACAATACAAAACGCCTCCGGTTGAAACCTGAAGAATTTGTCTTCAGGGAAATGTGTGTTGGAGCATAAAATGGTAATCGATGATACAACTGCAGATTGTGTACAGCCTGCCCACCTGTATGCCACATACAAGTTCCAAATTTAGCCCAAATGCATACCAGTCCAGGGTGAAAAAATTTTAGTAAATTAGTAATTAGATCATGGCATTAAGCCAGGCTATTTGCTGTAAGGCAAATAATGGAATGGAATGGAATGCGAATCTCATGGATTAATAATCCCAGTACTACGCTATAATCCGCCCAATCAAACAAACCCTTAAGAAGACACATACACATCCATATACCTTGTTTTACATTGCAACCGATTGTTGCCCCTGCTCCATCACAAGCTACTGCTTGTCTTTGGTCCAAGTGAAAACTTTTACCACTCCAAAATCCCTCACTTTCACATCACCATAAATTGTTTACTTTAAACTGAGTCCCATAGTCACGATACTCACTTCTTTTTTTTATCAGCTAAAGCCAATTGTTCGTCACAATATTCACCTTGTTAAAAATTTAAACTTTCTAATAAATTTAAGCAACAAAAAGCCAAGAAAAAAAAAAAAAATGAAGCATACATAGTCGAATATATTTTCTTTTTCTTTCCTTCGCATTCGATTTCTCTCGAACCAAACAGAGAATAAACAAGTAACAGAAGAGTAGCAGTTACCTCCACTATTGAGGCGTTTGGTTCTGAAGAATAGGGGATTGAAATGGTGAGACAATGCCAGAGTCGCCTCCATTGGCGAAACTCGCTCGCAGACTCAGGCACAGGCAAAGTATAAAAACACTATACTACTGGCTAAATAAATACCTAGGGTTTCAAAAAATTTCACTGGTTAATTTTCGAACTCGTCTTCTTTCCGAGTAGATTTCCAGGCTCCAAGAGATACGTAGACTTCAAATTTGATTTCCGGAAATCGCTCCCTTTTCCGGCGAGTTTTTTCAACTTTTCTTCGATTTTTAGCTTCAATCGTTTCCTTATGAGCTCACAGTAGTTGAATTGAAGGCTGGTGGTGGGATTGGGGGAGGCTTCTTTTTCCGGCGAGATTTTCAGTTTTCCGGTGGTGGTTTCCTTATTGGCTCACGCAGTTGAAGGCATAGTGGTAGTAGGGTGGGGAGTGGGGTGGCGTTGGTGAAGGATTTTTCTACGATACATGAAGGTGGATACATAAATAATTTTGGATCATTAGATGTAAAGGTAAACTAAATCTAATCATTGATTGATAATAATAAAATTAGGTTAAGAAGTTTAGATAATTTCGTAAAAAATAAGATAATTTTTAATGGTTTTGAAATAAAAAAGTGATTTTTAACTTACCACAATAAATAAATATACTTACTATTTGATGTGATTATACTTACTATTATTAATAATTATAACCTGCTATTCAGATAACAGGTAAACTTAAAAAATTAAGTTATAATAAATTTTCAAAATCTCTAAAATAAATATAAAATTTATAAAATAGAATTTAAGAAAAAAATAAACAAAATAAATTTGAATTCTAAACATTTTATTATAATTTATTACATTTTATGAAATATGATTTTTTATTTATTTATCTACTTAATAGCAATAAATGAAATCTAATTTCCTTTTCGTTTATCACACTTGAAAATAATAAATGCAATTAATAAGAAATATAAGTAATAAAATATAGAAAAAATTATCATTTATTTGAGGGTTCCATGAACAAAATTTTATGTTTATTTTTAAATTTTTTGAATATTTGAAGATTTAAAGATAAGATTGTTGTTGATTTGGAATTCCTTAGGTAAAAATCTATGTCTCTATCGTCTCTATCTCTTTTTTTACATTAACTTTCTATGATATTTTGAATTTATAAATTTTAATATTCTGTTGGAACAACATTTCACCTAGTTAAAAGAAAAATTATGAGATTTAAGTAGTAAAAAAAAAAAATCAAGTTTGATGAAATAGTAAGTGCAATCTTAAGTTTAGTTTAAATAATTAATTAATCAAGTCTACTAAAATAGTAAGTAGAGTCCCATTGAGTAGTAAGTATTATTTAAATGATGAGTCAAGTTTGATAAAGTAGTAAGTAGAGTCTAATTGAGTAGTAAGTGTTATTTAAGTGATGAGTCAAGTTTAATAAAGTAATAAGTAGAGTCTCATTGAGTAGTAAGTGTTATTTAAATGAGTAGTAAGTCAAGTCTGATAAAATAATAAATAGAGTCTCATTGAGTAATAAATGTGGTTTAAATGAGTGGTAAGTAAGTCTGATAAAATAGTAAGTATGGTTTAAATGAGTGTTTTTCAATTTATTACAACAACAAAACACATTTACTACTTGATATAGTTGTAATTATTCCACATAACTACACTTACCATTCAAACATTAATAAAATACATCAGTGTAATGTCAAAATAAAGAGACTTAGATATAAAATCTAAAGCCGTGTTGCTTGAAGGGTAATAGAAAGACAACAAAAGAACCATGCAAGTTTTGTTACACTGACCACAGTAAGATCAAAAGGCAATATTATTAGTTACAACTTTTTGAACTCTGCTCAAAGTGACTACATCAACAAAGGACAAGTATAACTATGAAAGCAAAAAGACCAGGAACTAACAGACCTTAATTAATAACAAGCGGGTAGGAAGTTAAGAAATGATCCGGAATTAGAATATAAACTGATGCAGATTAGAATATTTTCTTTTTACTTTCACTTCCATTATATTTTGAATTTATAAATTTTTATGTTTTGTTGGAACAACATTTCACCTAATTAAAAGAAAAATTATGAGATTCAAGTAGTAAGGGGAAAAAAAAAATCAAGTTTGATGAAATAGTAAATGTAGTCTTAAGTTTAGTTTAAATGATTGATAAGTCAAGGATGTTCATTTCTAAAACTTTCGGAGATTTTAAGATAAAATTGTTGTTGATTTAGAACTTCTTAGGTAAGTTTCTCTCTTTTTACTTTCACTTCCATTATATTTTGAATTTATAAATTTTTATGTTTTGTTGGAATAATATTTTAGTTAGTTAAAAGAAAAATTTTGAGATTCAAGTGGTAAGAAAAAAAAAAATCAAATTTGATGAAATAGTAAATGTAGTCTTAAATTTAGTTTAAATGATTGATAAGTCAAGTCTAATAAAGCAGTAAGTAGAGTCTCATTGAGTAAGTATTGTTTAAATGAGTGATAAGTCAAGTTTGATAAAGTAGTAAGTATAATCTTATTGAGTAGTAAGTGTGGCTTAAATGAGTAGTAAATCAAGTCTGATAAAGTAGTAAGGATAGTCTCATTGAGTAGTAAGTGTAATTCAAATGAGTGGTAAGTCAAGTCTGATAAAGTAATAAGTATGGTTTAAATGAGTTGTAGGCCAAATATTGAGTAGTAGGTATGGTTTAAATAAGTGGTAAGTCAAGTCTGATAAAATAGTAAGTACAGTCTCATTGACAAGTAAGTGTGGTTTAAATGGCTGATAAGTCAAGTTTGATAAAGTAGTAAGTAGAGTCTCATTGAGTAGTAAGTGTAATTCTGATAGAGTAGTAAGTACAGTCTCATTGAGTAGTAAGTGTGGTTTAAATGAGTTAAGTTTGATAAAATAATAAGTAAAGTCTTATTAAGTAGTAAGTGTTATTTAAATGACTGATAAGTCAAGTTTGATAAAGTAGTAAGTAGAGTCTCATTGAATAGTAAATGTGATTCAAATGAGCGGTAAGTCAAGTCTAATAAAGTAGTAAGTATGGTTTAAATGAGTGGTGAGTCAAGTCTGATGAAATAGTAAGTACAGTCTCATTGACTAGTAAGTGTGGTTTAAATGGATGATAAGTCAAATTTGATAAAGTAGTAAGTAGAGTCCCATTGAGTAGTAAGTGTAATTCTGATAGAGTAGTAACTACAGTCTCATTGAGTAGTAAGTGTGGTTTAATTGAGTTAAGTCTGATAAAATAATAAGTAAAGTCTTATTAAGTAGTAAGTGTTGTTTAAATGACTGATAAGTCAAGTTTGATAAAGTAGTAAGTAGAGTCTCGTTGAATAGTAAATGTGATTCAAATGAGCGGTAAGTCAAGTCTAATAAAGTAGTAAGTATGGTTTAAATAAGTGGTGAGTCAAGTCTGATGAAATAGTAAGTACAGTCTCATTGACTAGTAAGTGTGGTTTAAATGGATGATAAGTCAAGTTTGATAAAGTAGTAAGTAGAGTCTCATTGAGTAGTAAGTGTAATTCTGATAAAGTAGTAAGTACAGTCTCATTGAGTAGTAAGTATGGTTTAAATGAGTTTAATTATCATTCAAAAACACAACACTTGCCATTCATTCTCATTCTACTAGTAACTCTTTGTGACTCAACTTACTACTTACCATCTATTTTACCACCTAGTATTTTACTTATCATTTTCTACTTGCTTTTTCTTAATTAATTTGTTTATGCTTATTGCAGATGGAAGACAACACTGAGCAAAACAAGAATAACATTATATATGAACTAGTTGATGATGACGGTAATGATGGTGAGTATAATATTCATAACGAAGATAATATCGTCAATTCTAATAATATTCCAACCGAAAGAGATATTAAGCGTCTAGATGAATTAACTGAAAAGGATGTGTTTGAAATGACATTTGATTCAGAAGAAAACGGAGAAAGATTTTATAATTCGTATGCTAAGGTGAACGGCTTTAGTATTCGAAGGGATCAATTGTATAAGGACAAGAATAATATGGTTATATCAAGGAGTTGGGTATGTTCAAAAGAAGGATATAGACAATCCAAATACCTTGAGGTTGAAGAACGTAAAAGAGAACCAAAACAATTAACTAGAGTTGGTTGTCGTGCTTGTTTTCGTATCAAATACAATCGGAGTACTTCCAAATATGAAGTGAATGAATTTTTCAAGGAGCACAATCATTCCATGATAGGGCCTCTTGGTGTTCAATTTCTTCGCTCACACCGGAATGTTACGAGTGCCGACAAGGCATAAGGCAATGCAATGCATCATATTGGTATGAGGACAAGTCACATTATGGACTTTGCTGCACAACAAGCAGGTGGTTATGAGAATGTTGGGTTCATACAGAAGGACATGTACAACCATTTTGGGACTGAGCGTAGAGTGCAAGTTGTCGATGGTGACGCAGAAGGTGCTTTGGCTTACTTATGTGGTAAAGAAGAGCAAGATCCAATGTTTTATTATAAATATGATGTAGATGAAGAAAATCGATTAAATAATTTGTTTTGGATTGATGGTGGATCTCGAACAGATTATCTGTATTTTGGTGATGTGTTGATGTTTGATACTACGTATCGGACAAATGCGTACAACAAACCTTTTGTGATATTACAAGGTGTGAGCAACCACTTTCAAACGACTATTTTTGGGTGTGCACTGTTAGCTTCCGAGACAGTAGAGACATACATATGGGTGTTAGAGAAATTTCTTGATGCAATGGATCACAAGATGCCTCTGTCCGTAATCACTGACGGGGATAAGGCCATGTGTAGAGCAATCAAAACAGTTATGCCTACTGCTCGACATCGATTATGTAAATGGCATCTTAAAATGAATGCTCTTTCCAATATCCACATAGAGGGATTTCTTCATAACTTTGAAAAATGCATGTCAATGCAATGTACACAAGAAATGTTTGAATTAGAGTGGAAGAACCTCGTAGACAAGTATGGCCTTCATAATAACAAGTGGATTGCAGATGTATATTGCAAGCGTACTCTATGGGCTGAAGCATACCTCCATGGACATTTCTTTGCTGGTGCAAAAAGCACGCAACGTTGTGAGAGTATGAATGCATTTTTGAATCGATTCCTAAAGGTGCGCCTAAGGCTCTTTGAATTTGTAAGGGCATATGATAGAGCACTTGCAAGACTTCGCCATAACGAAGCTAAGGCACAATCCGAAACTGAGAATACCACTCCTATTCTTTCTACAGGTATGAAAAGGATTGAAAGACATGCAGCTGATATATTTACTCGTGCCATATTTTTCAAATTTCGCGAACAAATAAAATCCGAGCAAGTGTTATTTATGTCAGGAAAAACTGATATAGAAGATATTCACGTATACTATTTGTCTATGTATACACATCCAGAATCCACATGGAATGTACAATATCGACCAAGTGATCATGCCATGAATCATGAATGGGTTACGCAAACAACACGGTTCGGTGCATTGTCAAGTGCATATACTGAGATGTGCTATTATGCTTCGCACTTAACCAATGGATACGAAGAAGCTAGGGATGCAGTGACAAAGTTAACATGTCGAATGAAAGATTTGTATGTCCAACATGTTGAAGGAAATGGAACAAAAGGAAAAGCTAATGTTAAAGGGACATGTTTACATTTAGTGTTGGTGATCCTCCCTTTACAAAGACGAAGGGAAGTCGTTCTGTTGCAAATGATAAGTTTTCAAAGCCAAGAAAATGTGGTCATTGCAGGTATCTAACAATTTAATTTATCTAGTAAGTGTATTGAATTATAATTAAATTTATATCCTAAGTGTAATGTGTTTTGTTACCGAGGTACTGGTCATACGAGGAATAAGTGTCCAAAACTAGAAAATGAGAATATTGATTCTTTTCCTACACAAGATACTTATGTATCAGGGGCAAGCATGTTGCACCAAGAAGGTGGTTTCAATGTCGACCTTACTTTTACTAATAGTGACTACAATATAATGGGATATGGTTCCAATGGGCACCCTACTTTTGTTGGAACTGACTACAATATAATGGGATGCGATTCCAATATCTATCCTAACTTTGTGGTAATAATTTTTTATTTAACTTTTATTCACAAAATTTATGTTTCAGAATTTATTAATTATTAGTTACATTATGTAGGTACGTACATGCTCAGAAACTCCTGACAGCATTTATGGCCGTGTCGTAGGAGGGACAATTGACTTGTCAAAGTGATTGTAACAATCTTTGAGACAATCAAAGCAATCAGCCTTATATTTTGATTTTTTGTGTGACATTACTCGTTTGTATAAGGCTTATATTTATAAGGCATGTGACTTTTTATATGTATAAGACAAATGATAGTGTAAGACTTTTACTATTCTCAAACACAATACTTACCACTATGATTTCATTCATCATAATCATAACAACGTAATGGTAAGTAATGTAGTAAGTGGAGTCTATTTTAAGTAGTAGTAAGTAAGGTTTATTTGAGTGGTAAGTCAAACCCAACAAACTGGTAAATAGAGTCTTCATGACTAGTAAGTATGATTGAATAAAATGGTAAGCCAAGAGTAATGAAGTAGTAAGTGGAGTTTATTTGAGTGGTAGTAAGTGAGAATTATTTTAGTGGTAAGTTAAGTCTAATAAATTAGTAAGTAGAGTCTTTTTAACTAGTAAGTAAGATTGAATAAAATGGTAAGTAAAGAGTAATAAAGTAGTAAGTGGAGTTTATTTGAGTGGTAGTAAGTGAGACTTATTTGAGTGATAAATTAAGTCTAATAAACTAGTAAGTAGAGTCTTTTTTAACTAGTAAGTATGATTGAATAAAATAGTAAGCAAAGAGTAATAAAGTAGTAAGTGGAGTTTATTTGAGTGGTAGTAAGTGAAGCTTATTTGAGTTGTAAGTTAAGTCTAATAAACTAGTAAGTAGAGTCTTTTTTAACTAGTAAGTATGATTGAATAAAATAGTAAGCAAAGAGTAATAAAGTAGTAAGTGGAGTTTATTTGAGTGGTAGTAAGTGAAGCTTATTTGAGTTGTAAGTTAAGTCTAATAAACTAGTAAGTAGAGTCTTTTTTAACTAGTAAGTATGATTGAATAAAATAGTAAGCAAAGAGTAATAAAGTAGTAAGTGGAGTTTATTTGAGTGGTAGTAAGTGAAGCTTATTTGAGTTGTAAGTTAAGTCTAATAAACTAGTAAGTAGAGTCTTTTTTAACTAGTAAGTATGATTGAATAAAATAGTAAGCAAAGAGTAATAAAGTAGTAAGTGGAGTTTATTTGAGTGGTAGTAAGTGAAGCTTATTTGAGTTGTAAGTTAAGTCTAATAAACTAGTAAGTAGAGTCTTTTTTAACTAGTAAGTATGATTGAATAAAATAGTAAGCAAAGAGTAATAAAGTAGTAAGTGGAGTTTATTTGAGTGGTAGTAAGTGAAGCTTATTTGAGTTGTAAGTTAAGTCTAATAAACTAGTAAGTAGAGTCTTTTTTAACTAGTAAGTATGATTGAATAAAATAGTAAGTAAAGAGTAATAAAGTAGTAAGTGGAGTTTATTTGAGTGGTAGTAAGTGAAGCTTATTTGAGTAGTAAGTTAAGTCTAATAAACTAGTAAGTAGAGTCTTTTTTAACTAGTAAGTATGATTGAATAAAATAGTAAGTAAAGAGTAATAAAGTAGTAAGTGGAGTTTATTTGAGTGGTAGTAAGTGAGACTTATTTGAGTAGTAAGTTAAGTCTAATAAACTAGTAAGTAGAGTCTTTTTTAACTAGTAAGTATGATTGAATAAAATAGTAAGCAAAGAGTAATAAAGTAGTAAGTGGAATTTATTTGAGTGGTAGTAAGTGAAGCTTATTTGAGTTGTAAGTTAAGTCTAATAAACTTGTAAGTAGAGTCTTTTTAACTAGTAAGTATGGTTGAATAAAATGGTAAGTAAAGAATAATGAAATTGTAAGTGGAGTCATTGAAGTATAATAAAGTGGTAAGTCATAATTAATTTAAACCCTGCCCATGTACAATCCAAATCCAAATTACTAAAAAACGACAAAAATCATACGATTAAAATCCATTTGCTCTACATCCTCCCTAAAACAAATTCAGTTGAAATTCACATAATTCAAGTATGAACATGCAACAACATCAATGATACATGACAATTATCTATCACAAGCCAATTCTATCACTCTTGACCCAATTTTATTGTTTGCATCTCAAACTAAGCCCAGTGCTAATCTTTGTCTAGCATCCCACGAGTCAAATTGAAGCAAACAAGCTTCGGAATCAATAAATTGCACCAATTCAAAATACTTAATGACATGCATTCCACAATCATAGCCATTACTTTGTTGTGGAAGCTATTCAAGTGTTCTAATTGGAAACTTGGTAATTTTATTTGTATATGCATTCTTGTACTGAATTCCCAATAAGTCATGTAACACTTCAACCTGTTATTTACATAACTAATTAGTAGGAAAACATGCAATACAAAATACAAATAACGACATTGTACAAGGATATATACCACTTTTTTTACTTGAGTTGGCCGAGTTCTACTTCTTCTTGATATATACGGATCAAGGATATATACCACTTGTTGTCGCATGTATACCACACACATATACCAATGTTCACCCGCATCATTAATTGGAATGTACACCTATATTAAATCAATAATCAGCACTATCATATTCATTAACATATTAAACAAAAGTAAAGTGAGATAATAACAAATCAATACCCTTTCACATGATTCAATTTTTCCCGTGTACCGTTTTGTTCCAAAATAGGACTTGAGCATGTTTGGCTTATGAACCTTGTGTTGCAAAATATGTTGCTACAACTCATAAAAATTAGTATAAATATCAATAACACAAACTACGTAGTCCAATGCTTTTAATTGTAAAATGCATAAGTAAATTACCGAAAAATATGTAGGTAGATACCACGCTGGATATTTTGCATCTGGGATATGATCCTTTTGCTTTAATGTAAATTGCAAAGCAACTAAAGTAATTATTTAAGAAACAACAACTCATCAATAAATGCAATTATCTTGTACATTATAAATTCATTTGAGCAATGGTTTACTACTTACTTGTCCATCAAGCCAACAACCACGATCTAATGTCCATATGTTTTTGCGCGTTCCATGTTGAATATCAAAGTTAATAAGAATTTCACTATCATATTAATTAAGTGATACATGTCAATGTGACAATATAAATACATAAAACATAAAAGAAAATATTTCTTGAAAGAAATAGAACCTTTCCAATTTACTACGATGAAACAAATAGTCTCTTATCAATTTATCCTCAACTGAAAGCGGTGGCAAATCAAATCCTTTCATGGGAGTTGGCATACTCAACAACTCAGAAATTTGTTTTTAACCAATAATTAATAACATTTTCATAAAGTATGTAATTGAATATTCTCCTAAAAATGAGTTTCTATAAGAAAACATAAGTATACCTTTATCGAATGTTGTTCAGGAAACACAACAACTTGTTTATTTTTCATTGTAGCTTCCTGTATAACATAAATCAGTCCGTGACTAAGTTCATTTGTAATGAATTATTTTTAAAAAAATTGTTATGTGTACAAATATTATTTATTACCTCTTGTGCATATTTAGGCAACATGTCAAGTTGTTTGCTTGTTATATTATATTTCTACATAACACAAATAAATCAATAACTACTTTCAATTCTAACAACAAAACAAAACAAATAGTAATAATAATAATAATAATAATAATAATGTATTTTACCTTGCCAAGTTCAACATCATAGGGTGAGAGTATATGTTTGCTTTTTTTTCGTTTGCTTTCCCTCCTAAGCTTCATATGATAAGGCAAAACTGTTGAAGACTCAGCACCATCATCTACCGGAATTGACCTTTTTAAAATCACTTTTGGTAACTTTGGTGGTAGTAGCTCATGTTCACTAAAAAATGGGACAAATGGAGATATGGATGATGTGAACTGATTACTTAATGGAATCTTAGGCAATCCCTCATTTTCTTGTTTTAGTTGTTTATCCATAGGAGACGTACGATCTTGGAAAGCATAAGGTGGGGGACTCCATTTGTCATCCAAGATATCTTCATTTTTCAATTGACAATCGATATCATGAGAGTAATCACCTCATCTATCCAATATACTAAACGAGGTGCTTTTCTACTTGCACATGGATTAACAAAATCTACAGCAGGTGTCACATGCTCAACGTAGAATAATTACATGATATGGTTATGTAATGATTAGTAAGTTCAAGAATGCACTAAATAGACAATCATTTGTTTACCATGATTTAGAAACATACCATCAGAAAAAACAAGCAACCTCGAATTCCTCGTTGTCCCTTTCCTTCTCCTTTGTCCTTGTACTTTCGCACACCATCGACTAAAAAGTCTAAGACGAGTTTTGACCAATTTAACTTATGTAAAGAAGACATATCTTTCAAGGAATGGAGAAAACAACGATTTATTGACAACTCCGATGTAGGGCACAAAAGAGAACCTAGAATGTACAATACAAATCTTCCCTTAAAATCATCCCCGTCTACTTTCATATCAAACAACTCATTCCTTAAAGACCTCAATGAAATAGAACCACACTTCTTAACACCATACTTGTTCGACAACTCTTCAATATCAGTGTGGTCCCCATTTACGTTTATAATTGATCCCTCACAAGGAAGTCCTAATATGTGGCTTACATCAAATGGTGTTATAATTATTCTTTTACCATGAACGAATAAACACCGAGATGTATGATCAAAACAACCAACCAACCATTCACAGAGTTGTCGTGGCAATCTCGTGCATTTAAGCTCTAATAAACCTCCAAAGCCAATTGATTTGATAGCTTCTTTTTGTAATGGTTGAAGCAATTGTATTAACTCATAAACTGAGTTCAATGCTGTCCGAGTTGTCATGGTTAGCTAAACACAATAACAAAAAAGAAGTAGTAAGTAGAGTCTCATTGAGTAAGTATTGTTTAAATGAGTGATAAGTCAAATCTAATAAAGCAGTAAGTAGAGTCTCATTGAGTAAGTATTGTTTAAATGAGTGATGAGTCAAGTTTGATAAAGTAATAAGTATAATCTTATTGAGTAGTAAGTGTGGCTTAAATGAGTAGTAAGTCAAGTTTGATAAAGTAGTAAGGATAGTTTCATTGAGTAGTAAGTGTAATTTAAATGAGTGGTAAGTCAAGTCTGATAAAGAAGTAAGTACAGTCTTATTGAGTAGTAAGTATAGTTTAAATGAGTGGTAAGTCAAGTATTGAGTAGTAGGTATGGTTTAAATGAGTGCTAAGTCAAGTCTGATGAAATAGTAAGTACAGTCTCATTGAATAGTAAGTGTGGTTTAAATTGCTGATAAGTCAAGTTTGATAAAGTAATAAGTAGAGTCTCATTGAGTAGTAAGTGTGATTCTGATAAAGTAGTAAGTACAGTCTCATTGAGTAGTAAGTTTGGTTTAAATGAGTTAAGTCTGATAAAATAATAAGTAGAGTGTTATTAAGTAGTAAGTGTTGTTTAAATGACTAATACATCAAGTTTAATAGACTATCTTACTTTTAAAAATATAAACAACAAAGAATGAGATAATACAAAAAATTCATAACTATGAGAAATTAATAAAAAAAACTCAACCATTTATTGTCTAGCAAAAAGTGTCAAAGTCCCCATTACCCACCAATGGGACAATTTGTCAACCATTCAAGTTCCTCAATTCCAAAAACAAACAAAGTGCATAAATGATAAAGAAAAAGAAAAAAAGAAAGAACATAAAAAATACAAATGGGACCACCACGAACCATCTTACTTTAAAAAAATAAGTAACAAAGCATATGAGACAACACAAAAATATGTAGGTAGATACCACACATCTGGCATACAATGAAAATTTAAATTCCAAAACATACCATGAAAATTTAATCCTACATTAAAACATTACAATTAAACCATACTATTAATATCATTAATTTTTTATAGTGTTCTTTCATTTCATTCTATAAATATTGTGTATATATACCTTTTAGATTACTCACTCAAGCCTAGCAAAAGCACCCAGTCCCAATTACTCACTAGTAGGACAATTAATCAAGCCTACATATCCCTCTATTCTTCTATAAACAAAAATAGTAATAGAAATGGGGCCATCATGGGCTATCTTGCTTTAAAATAAAATAAAAAAAAATAGTAACAGAACAAAAAATCACAAATAGGACCACATGAACTATCTTAATTTGAAAAATAAAACCAATAAAGCATATGAGACCACACAAAAAATTCATAGCCACATATAGACAATCTCCAAAGCAAACTAGTAATACATATGTGACCACCATGGACTATCTTACTTCAAAAAAAAAAAAAAATAGAAATAAGACCCAACGACAAAAGAAAAAAAAAACACAAATGGGACCACCATAGACTATGTTACTTTTAAAAATATAAACAATAAAGCATGAGACAATACAAAAAATTCATAACCACGAGAAATTAATAAGAAAAACTCAACTATTTATTATCTAACAAAAAGTGTCAAAGTCTCCATTACCCACCAATGAGACAATTTGTCAACAATTCATGTCTTCATTCCGAAAACAAACAAGTGCATAAATGATAAAGAAAAAAAAAACATAAACAACACAAATGGGACCACCATGGACCATCTACTCAAAAAATAAAAAATAAAAAAAAATAACAAAGCATATGAGACAACACAAAATTCATATCCACAAACAAACAAACTCCAAAGCATATGAGACAATCATATATTTAGTATTCTAGAAAGATTTGGGGATTAAGGGAAAAAATTCCACCTCCAACCATACACTAAAAATTCAAAAAAAATACCATATATAAATTTAATATATATTCACACATCAAATTAGTTCAAATTTGGAATAAATTAATAACTAAACCGGTTTCTACAATTTCAGAAAAATTGAAATCGTAATTAAATACTGAATCAAAACTGAATCATAAAAATTGGTTCGGTTTGGTTCGGTTCAATTTGATTCAATAATTCTGAAAATTTTATATAATAATAAATATATTATATATTATTTTAGTAATTAAACTAAGTTGGTTAGACTAGTTTAAAACAAACAAAAAATTGGAAAAAAAAATATTCTAAGAGGCCATGCGAAATATTTAAAAAATTGAAAAAAAAAATCATGATTATTGGTTTATTAGTAGTAAAATGTGGAGGATGCTTCATGTTTGACAAGAGTATTTGAAGGGGCTAAATCTACAATTTTGAAGGGGCTAAAACCATCTACTTTTGTCGAACAAAAAAATCAAAAAAAAAAAAAATTTATAAAGCAGAGAAATCCCCCCCCCAAAAAAGCAGCCAACTATCTATTTACTTTTGCCTTTGATTTTGAACAAAAAAAATCAATGACAAGAAAACAGGTTTAGAGACTAGAGAAACCCAAAAAAACTAAAACCAATTTACCCATCTACTTTTGTCTATAGTTTGGAACCAAAAAAAAAAAAGAAAACACTTTCACTTTCTAGATGATTTTGAAAAAGAAAAAAAAATCAAAAATACAAAAAATACAAAAAATACAAAAAAAAAAAAACACTTTCCACATGATTGAAGTTGATATTTCCAAATCTTACCAAAGAAACAAGGCAGATAATTTTGTGGAGCCTACAAATACAAAATGCCTATTCTATGTGGATTGTGCAATTATTTTTTTGTTTTTATTTTTATTTTTATTTTTTGATATGCATATTCGCTCCTCATTATACTACTCTAGGCAAATATGAAACTAAATAAAAAGAAGTTTGCATCTCCACTGTGAACTGAGTGTGAAAATCAAAAGGAAAAAAAAAGTTTAAAAAGCAAACCATTTTCTTCTTTCTCCTATCAAAGGAAGCCATTAACAGAGCTTTTTGTATTGTCAAGGATCTTCAAGCGATGAGTGGCGAGAATCAATGTCGAGGTTGCGCCGGTGGTGGTAGAACAACAGTATCGAGGCGGCGAGAGGCGACGGGGTGTGAGAGAGAAGGGTTTGTAGACACCCTAACACACAGTAGAGAGAGAGAAGAAGAGAGTAAACAAGGGTCCTAACACAATAGAGAGAAAGAAGAAGAAACAAAAAATAACACAGTAGAGAGAGAATAGAGTACAAGATGAGCAGTACAATACCAGATGTTTTTTTTTTTTTTTAAACTAATTTGTTTTGATTTTGAATGGCTAAGATTTAAAGGCTCACGCAGTTGAAGGCATAGTGGTAGTAGGGTGGGGAGTGGGGTGGCGTTGGTGAAAGGATGTGAGCAGCAGTTTCTAGTTTCTTCACATAATTTTGGTGTAATTGCACTTTGCACCTCTTGACTTTCACCTAATTCTACTGAGGGCTACTGCACGAACAAGGGCAGAATTGTGTAGGATGCAAGAGGAACCGATCCCTTCCCATTTTTTACAATTTATTATTAATTTTATATTTATACATTTGTAAAGTATATAATTAAGTTTATAAAATTTATTTTACTAATTTCTATTTCATTAATATTTTACAATGTATAATGAAAATGATCTCTAATTATTTCAGGGCAAAATACCAATAAATTCTAAATTAGTAAATGTTAAATCATTTAGTTCTGTGTTTATTTTGTAACACTAACAGATCTCATTTCAATGTTAAAGACGGTAAAGCTCATGCTTTATGAAATACGTGTCTAAAAGAAAGGGGTAAAAATGGGCCAATGTTTGTGTTGAATTTACCGAAGAGGCCAACATCGAAATGGAGCGTCAGGCTAGTGTGAGTGAAAATGGAATGTGATTTCTAAATGGGGATTGTGATTCTGATGTTGAAACGATTCCAAATCCGTGATTACAGAGATTGTTTGTTAAGATTGGTATTGTTGATGTTAAGACCTTATTTAACGTTTGATTGTCGCGTAGAACCCTAATTTGTGGAAAACCTCATTCATAGAAATACGGTGTTGCCATCGTCAGAGTTAGGTCTGATCAGTGTGACGAACAAAAATTGACGTAGAATATGACATATATAGAGCTTTGGCGCCGGTGATCGCTGTGGAAACACATGGCGGCAGGTATGTTATTTACGGTTACTGGTGTGTGCATGTTAGTTGACGTTGTGATATGTTCTAATAGATTTATGACGTGTAACGCTGCGTCGTTTGGTTAATGTTGTTATATGTGGACCAGTCTCATGGTTTGGGTAAACATTGCAGTGATCCTTTTGTCCTGGAATGGCCCAGTTGTGTGTGTTTTCTATGTTGGTGAAGGACCCCTGCTTTTTAAGTGTCTTGGTGATGAGGGTGGAAAAGGGTAGTGATAGATTTTTTATTGGACAATGGCTAGCAGTTTTGGTGGCTTCTGAAAATAAGGTAATGGTCGAAGTGCTGTTGTTTAGATGTCAATGTAAATTTAGTCGAAGTGGTGTCGGAAAAATGTCTATGTTATTTTATTTTTTGATGTTGTAATTGTCAATGTTGAAGGTTAACCAGTGTCTTGGGATGGGTGAACATTGCATTAGTTCTTCACTCCTATTATGGCCTATTTGTGTGTTTTTCTACGTTCACGAGGGACCAATGGTTTGCTGTTTTTTGTATTGTGTGTTTGTTTTGTCAATGTTATTTTAAATTTCATAGTTACTTGAATTACTATGTTAGTTGTACAATAGAGTGGGGTGTGTCGAAGTGGTGAATGTGTTTTTGGGTGACGTGGTAATGGGTGGTTAAAAATGAGTTGGTAGGCATTTTGTTTTGTTTTGTTTTTTGGGTCTATGGCGACTTGTGTGGGTTGGGTTAGAAAAAAAGTTACTAATAAATGTTGTATTGTTATTATGTCAAAGTTAATTTAAAAGTGAATTTACAAGTTCATTGCATTCCAATGTGGGTTGCAAAATTTAAGTTGGGTGTATGAAAGTGGTGTTTTCAATTTTGGGTGGCATGGTAATGAGGTGTGAAAAATGTGTGGGTGGACAGTGGAAATTATTATTTTTTTTTTTTTTTTTTGGGAGTTTGGTCACGTGTGTGGTTAAGGTTTGACAATAAGTGAGTAATGATCAGTGTGTTATTTAATGTTAAATCTTCATTTAAATGTGTAAGTTTCTTGAATTACAATGAGAGGGGAAAGGATGGGTGAAAAATGGTGTGGAGTGTAATGTTATATGTTAAATGTAATGTTGTAAGTTACTCCAGTTTCAGTTGGTGTTTTTGTATTTGTTGCGTGGGGAGACGTTTGTAGCGTTATATGTATTTAGGTATTGCAAATGTTATGGCATGTGTGTTGAAATATAAATGGTTGTTGGTTGTTTAGGTGGTTATATACGTGAATCTTGTGTTGTCTGTTATTGTTGGTTAGTTTTTCTTTTGGTTCTTATTTAGTAATGTTAATGTGGGTGCAGGAAGTGGAAGCTGGCAGTGTGCGACACGCAAGTCAGAATGCAGAACTCCGCAATCATGCACTTTAGTTCAAACTTCAACCCAATTAGCTGCGAAGAGACAATCGAAATTGCCATTCAAGACAAGCAGGACAGGTACGTGTCTTGTCAAAAAAGCTATTGTTGACTCAACAAAGCTAATGCACCGGTCGAACATCGCTGGGGTTATCAAGACCGTGTTAGAGTTTGATTTTGGTGATCGTTATGTGAAGCAATTACAGAAAACCCCGTTTTTGGCTCATGATTGACGCGATCCGAGTGCACATATTGGATCTGAACGCATACAAGAAGTGTGATGCAACAGTGTGCCGTATAATTCAGACATACAACCCTATTGATGAGAAATTTTACATCGGGGTAATAGAGCTACCAATCCGAAATAGCGACATCCGTTTATTGTTTGGGTTGCAATGTGGGAGGGACAAGATAGATTTGGTGCATAGTGGGAAAGAACTGGCAGATTTCATACAACAACGATGCCTTAACGTCAGTCGGATTTCATCCAAAGTAATCAAATATGCACTTGTAGTGGCAATGCGTGGGCGAACGGTGCGAGACGAAGAAGATGTTGTAAAGCTGATGTGCCTGTACATATGTGTGAAATTGTTCTTCGCTACGACGGGTGAGTCCATTGGGTGGGCGTTTGTGCGGGTTATCGATAAGTTGGAGACTTTACGGTTGTATGATTGGACAGCAATGATCCGAAACTCACTAGTTTCTTCGTTGAATGAGGTACATAACAGGCCGGAACGGGTCACCGGGTATGTGGTAGCGTTGCTGGTAAGTTTCTTATTTGAAATCTAAAAATACCAATAAGTTTCAAAACATTGAACATAAGTAGTTGACATTGTTATTGACCATTGATTACTGTTTTCAATTTGTAGTTTTTGCTTTGCGAGCACACGGACATTATAGAGCCGGATAGGCGGAATGTTTCACAACGATTTTGCCGGTGGAACCTTGGAAAAATAATCGAGAAATTGAAAAGCGTTGAATTATCAATGAAGGGTTCTGTAGAGGTATGAGATTCAAGTTCTTGTTGGGCTATGGTATATGTTTGTTTGATTCATACTTAATATATGGTAACGTTGTTTATTTTTCCCAGGTAAATCCTGATAAACTTGTGGAGACTGTCATCGAAAGGTATTTCGTTGAGTTACCGGCTGATGCACAAGGCAGTGTGGAATAAGGAGAAAAAGTGTTGGAAGTGGAACCGGTGAGTACGTGGGATGGGTTGCCTGCTAATGTTACTGATGTTGCTGTGAACGTTACTGAACCGAGTTTGGATTGTTGGCAACCAGATTCACCCATGGTGGTGAGGTTGAATGGACGTCAACAAGGAAGAATGACTAAACTCGTAAACCCCAGCCATATGGTATGAGCAACGAGGGTGGTAATATATTGACAGCTGGGGGATCATAGCCGATGTTGTTCCTTGAAGGGTATGTTTGGTTTGAGTTTGGGAGATGAGTTTTAGAGATAAAAAGTACGAAAAGTTGTTTGGTTTGGTTTTTTTCAAAAGATGTTTTGGAAAATTATTTTGAGAGAGTTTTTGAAAAAGTGATTGATTTGATGTGTATGAGAGAGAGATTTGTTTGAAAAACTCGTAAATCAAACAAGTTTTGGAAAAAAAATTTGGAAAAATTTGTTTGGTTTGATTACTTTTGAAAACTTATTTGTAGAGAATTTTTCCCAAAATTTTTTTGAGAAACATAAACCAAACAAGGCCAATTTACTTGTTTTTGCAATGACGGTGGTATTGATATGGTTGGTTGGCTGTTACCAGATCGGATTGTGCTATCTTCGTCTGCTACATCATTAGGCAGTATATGTATGGTAACGACATTGCCGGCACGATGGAAGGACTAACGCCACTTGAGTTACGCGCAACAATAGTGAAGATGTTCTTAAACGACTCAGTTAGAGGACTCTACGCTATAATACGTTGATGGGCCTGTCTTCACTACCATCCCAGAATAGTGGCATTTGCACATGGATTTTGGTCTTGCATTTTCTTGGTTATTAATTTTTTTGATGGAAGTGTTTGATAGAATTTTTTTTTGGATTGAATTACTTTTGAAGTGTGCTAGTGTTTTTTGGTTTTAGCTTGTCCGCGTACATTTTGCCTTACTTATTGACCACATTGTAGCGACGTGGAATAATTTAGACATTTGATTGGGGTAAAAAATTTTATGAACACAGTTTTGTTAACTTCACTGGAGGTGTGTCACCAAAATGTCATGTCGCACTAATATTGGAGAGTTGCAATTTGTGCAAAGTATATAATGATATCCAATTTTTTTTGATAATTTGTTGAGTGAAATGCCGATTAGTGACGATATTTGTTATGTTGGTACATTTTGTTTCTTATGTTGGTACATTTTGTTCAAAGTGACGTAAGTGTTACATTTGATGCGTAAATGTGATAAATGAATAATTGCTTTCAATTTTTGGCGATGATAATGTTGGCAGTGGGTGTGTTTTCTTTTAATACGTAGGTTGTTTTGTATGGATGCTGTCAAATGATAGAAGTGCATAATTTCATCACATATTTGGCTAGGGAAATGCCGACAGTTGGGGTTTAATTTTGTATGTACACTGGTTATATGATTGTCAGGAAATGAAATTGGGAAATGGTGTTGTATGGTTTTATTGAAGTTGCCATTGAAAAATTGCATCATTGAACACCATTTTTATATTATGATAAGTGAAAGTAATGTAGCTCCCTCACCATCCTGATTGAGCGGACAATGAATGACCATTCAATCTTAGAATTGAATTGTCTATTACACCATTTTGGGTTAAATCCATTCATGGCAACATTCTTCCGCTATTCCCATAATCCAATTCAAAACATCATGACATAACTACCTACAGAGAACGACACTATTTTATTGTCAGAGTTGAAATGTCAATGTTCCTGCGACGCACAATTTAATTTAGTAATTGCATGGCTCTTACCTAGGACTAAAAACCTGTCAAGTACACTCACAACAATGACAATGTTTATTTAACATACAACAACATCAACAATATTCAAAACACACAGATTTGTACACAGACATATACCAATAGGAATATTTGTTAAAGTTGGACCGTAACGTAAATGTTCGATATGTCAAAAACTCCATCACGTAATGAAACCATCAAACAAATAGGCATTACACACACTGTGCATGCCACGCAATGTCGTAATACTATTTCAAATCAAGACATGCATACCATTCAAACATATCAATGTTTATATTAGGCATTATAATGTTTAATAAACTTCCATTAATGAGAAAAACGGTAAAGTTTTGGGAAACTACACATAATTTTTTAATAAAAGGATATCAAATATTTGAGCAATGTTCAAAGATAAGTGAAAGATGGACGATGAGTATGCTACATCGGTTACTTGCATATTTTCCTGTTATGATAACCCATTTTGCCACACCGACCACACCAAATACGTTGAACAACCTCGCCCTTTGATGGAATTCTTTTATGCTTGGGCTTTCTAGGAGGACGTTTGAAAACGGATGGTGCAATGAGGCAGTCTAAGGCTGTGAACTTGGGTTTTGCCACAGTGGGAATTGGGTGTATTGACCTTTCATAGGCTGCCCTATACTTGCCCTATACTTGACCACGTGATAAAATGATTCAATGTAATCGTACACATTCTTACCACTATTCCAAAAAGCAACAACTGCATGGGGACATGGAAAACCATTTAGTTGCCATTGAAAACAAGAACATGAATGATTACCAATGTCAACTAGCACTGATGGATGGGATCGGACCTCAAAAATATTGTCATCCGACTAGCTGACAATCTAGTGCCTGCTATCTTTAAACTCAGATATAAAATGCTTTTCCATTTTTGGGCAAAGTTTGCCAGTCCAGACGTTGGATTTCACTTTCCGTTTTAACATTTTTTCCATGATCTTCCCCCTTCTTACATCCACCAATTGAGTAATGGGCAGGTGACGAGCTTCTCGAATCCAATTGTTGAACAACTCTGCGGCGTTAGACCACATCTCGCCATCTCGATGACCCCTGTGGAAAGGGAAAGAATTAGTGATATACATATCATTCATTAAGTAATACAAAAAAAAAATGCAAGACACAAATATACAGACAAAACAAATACCTGAAGTACGCGTTGGCCCAATGTTGGGGATGCAGGTCTTGCAAAAAATTCCCAACCACTGCTGGGCTGCATTGCTTTAAAATTTCAATTTTATGGTTGAATGATGTTACCGTAGGTACGTAAGTACATTCGCGTAACTTCCGCATTAGACCAACTTTCTGATCAGGGTTAACATATTTCATCTGATCACGAAGATTTATCTGAAGATGTAGCAAACAAAATGCATGGTGTGCCACGGGGAAGATGATGGGCATTGATTGTATTAAACCCAAATTACAATCAAACACAAAAGTTAAATTCCTTGAGCCGTCTACAGCTTTGGCCAAATGACGCAAGAACCACTCCCAGTTTGATGAGTTTTCTTAATCGACAATAGCAAATGCGATGGGGAACAAACCTGTATAAAAAGCATGTTCGTAACGTGCTAGGCAATGAAGTGGTGGTTCCATAATACAATATAAAATAATACAAGATAGTATACTGTAACTCACATGGTATGGTGAGAGGCAAATGTGTAACACAACCCTCAAAAATAGTACAAACAACATTTACAAATTGTCACCCCATACCTTGGTTCTCATCCTTAGTAGTAGCCGCGAGCAACGTCCCCTTGAACCTTCTCTTGAGAAACGTACCATCCAAAAATAGAAGTGGACGGCAACCATTGAACCCATCGATGCATGCATGAAAAGCTATGAAATACCTCACAAACCTCCCAGTTTACTGATCGAAATCCAAATTAATGTAGCTATGTAGGTTATTTTCCATAACAACATCACTATACCACCTAAGTTGGTCGAACGACATAGCATGATCGCCAAATACTTCACTTCTTGCTTTTTCCACCCTTAACCATGCAACCCGATAACTAATATCTAGCCCATAACCATCCTTCATGTCGAACACCACATCCGTCGGTCGTGTGAGTGGTTGTTCATGCACACGCCTTGCGATCACATCGGACACCAAATCTGACCCAGTCCGTGGGTTACGGTATGTTCGTACAGCGGCACCACATGAATGTACGCTAATAAATCTCTTCAAACACATAATACCGTTTGAAGCCACCCACACGCAGTTGATGTTGCAAATTTGCACACCATAGTAACACGTACAGTGTCGTTTTTGACATACTTGAACTGAAATCCACATTCCACGGCATACTTGCACAGTACTATTTGGAATTCATGTGCACCCTCCAAAAAAATTTGGCCAGCATGTATAATACCGAATGCCCAACCAGCAGACAAGAACGTCATCGTTTGATGAGGACAATATGTCGCCAACAAATCTGTCTGGTCTTCCATATCGGCCGTCTATAGATCTATGGTCTCACACTCCCCATCATCATGTGACACTGTAACACCACATTAACTACCCGACCCATTATCCCACACTTGAATTAGCGCGTCCATATGGTCAAGCCTGAACGACTTTGCAAGTAACAACATGTTTCGCACATCATCGTTGCAATCAACCTTAAACTTTTTATATCCTGGAATAGTGAACAATAAATAAACTAATTCCAGCTACATGAGATCGAACTTGTCACAAACGGCATGAACCAATTGTTTGAAAGTTAATGTTTGATAAATGCAGAACACTGCGTTCGTCTGCCGGAACGTACATAACAACAACACTGCAAACTCCATTCCCTGCAAAACAACATGTAATAACAAACACATTACACCAAAAATAATAAAATAGGTAGTCATGTACATTTTACATCCACGTTACCGTAACAAACCACCAACAATTTACAATGCAAAAAATAAGATGATCATACATTAAAAAATGCCTTCTTCATCACAACAATACTTCTAACTCCTCCAGAAATTAAACAGATTGCCAAAATAACATATGGAAATTGAGAAACTAAATATGGGCAACATAAAATTGGTAAAACTGTCATATGTTTATAACTTCACCAGCATATGCTAATAAACTCTTACTCCTCCGAAATAAACATCAACAAGGAGAAAATCTCACAAAATAATCGCGGTCGGCACATTGTCCATACATACGAACCACAAATCAATACCGAAACACACATTACAAAACACTAATTCCCATACAAAATCACACCCAATACACCCACTCCGAACTGTTCAACAAAAAAAAAAAAACAGATTACAATAACACAACCCCACCGACACACCGCCTACACATACCATCAACTATTCGATATCGAAAGACACTTTACAAAGAACAAATCCCCCGCAAATAACACCAAAAATCATTCCGGAACCCCTACACAAAATGACGAAACGACAATGCGAGAAACAAAATTAATGAAGCATACAAATACAACCTAAAACCACAACAAACATCATAACACACAAATAGTCCAACAAACACACCCAAACACCATCAACAAATCAATCGCAAATAGAATACACAACACTGAAATCAACTGAACCTTAAAAACAACGTCAATCGCATAAAAACTCTAACGATCAAACCGCAACACGCAAAACACCACACCCAAAAATGAACCCCCACAACCCCCACAACAGCGTTCTCAACACGAACACCACTTGGGAAACATCCTACACTTCCATATGAGTCCACACCACCCCCCTCCGCCTCGAAATTCCCTCATAATAAATAGTAATGTTACAGTATATCCTTAAAAACAATCACTAGAAAAACATTAGAACAAAACATAAAATGGGCAAAATGGTAACCTTATATACAATAAATTAAAAAAATATATTATACCAAAAAAAAAAAAGGACTAAATGGTTTAATAAAAAACACTCAGGACTAACTAGTGTAACATTAACCAAAGTGGGATTTATGAGTAATTTTTCTATTATTTTATATTTTAAACAATAACATCAATTTTATTGACTTGATTTTATTAATATAAGAGATACATATTACTTATTTTTTTAACTTTAAAAATAAAATGGTATGTATTTTTTTTTTTTTATAAATAATGGTAGAGAACCAAAAACTTCACCCGTAAATTTATTCATAATGACATGGTACGGATTGGGTCTTAGTTAATTGATTTATAAACAATCAATTGACATGTAATGTTCAGTGTTATTGAGTGTAAATTTAAGAATTTTAAGCATTTTTTACTTCAATTTGTAATGTACCAAAATTAACTCAATATTTTCTATGCATACAAAATGGTCCCTCTCGGACAAATTTCTTGGTTCTGTCCATATGCACCAAGGGCATATGTTAATAAAATATTAAATAAATATATTTATATCAATTTGTATAGAAAATAACATAACTTTAAAAGTTGTCTTAATTATTATTTTGTATATATTTATAATAAGACCAAAATACCCTTTTGGCTTTGCACCCTTTTCCTCCTTTCTTTTTTATTGAGTTTTTTTAATAGGAGATTTTTTTTTAAAGTCCCTACTATTAAGATTTTATAGCATAAAGGACACCTAATATTTTCATAATGTCTAAGGTCTCTCAACATCGATCCAGAGAAAATTCAATCCAGAAAATTTCTCTAGACTTTCCAGAGAATTTCTCAAAGAAAATTTACACAGTGGCCAAAATCCCAGACAATTTCTTTGGACAGAAATTCTCTCCAAAGAAAATGAGTTGGCCAAAAAGTGACTTTGAGTCCCAATTCTACAAAGGAAGAAAAAGGAAAAAAAAAAAAGAGAGAGAAAGAAAGAAAGAAAAAGAAAAGAAAGAAATGACATACTCAAGAAGCTAAATAAGCCTCCCATAAAAGTCTATTCTTTTCCATCTCATTCATCAACTCCATATTTGAATTAACACTTGATTTCTTGTGTAATCCAGCTTTAGCAATGCTGCTCAACCATACTTGATTATCATCATCATCATCATCATTATCATCAGTCCAATCTTGATCCAGTTCCTAGAGAATTTCTCTAGACTTCCTAGAGAAATTATCTCAAAACTAAAGAAATTCTGGAATTCCCAAAGAATTTCTCTAGGTTCCAGAAAAATTAGAATTTCTCTGGACTTTTTAGAGAAATTACGCCAAAGATGCATTGTCGCTGCCATCCTTGATTACACACATACAAAGAGAGACAGACAGATAGAGAGCTTGAATTAGATCCATGTTCGTTAGATTACGAAAACAAAGAGAGTTGATGGAAATTACAAATGCATTAGGAGTAAATTTGCATAAACAAACATAATTCAGATTCAATATGACCAAATTTGAGAGGAAAATTTCACATAAACAAAACAGAGTAAGAACCAATTCCCATGCAGTCGCATAAATTACAGTGAATATGAGCTAAACACAAGTTACATAAAAACACACAATTCACAGATGAAGAAATTGAAAACCAAGTTAAATTATGAGAAGTAAATAAAAAGGAAAACAAAATTTGAATCACCATATCTGTCCGAGGGAGGCTTTCCGAGCTAGAAGCTAGTGAGAGTAGAACATTTTAATTTTCTCTATGTTGTTCAATTTTCTCTGGTTTGAATTTAGAGAAATTTGAATTTTCTCTAGTTTGAACCCAGATAAATTCTTGATGTCTACAATTCAGTCTACATTTCAAGAGATTAAAATGTAGAAAAGGGACTCCATAGATAGCTACAGTGAAGAAAAGCTTCAATTTTCAAAATTAAAATAGAAGATAACAAAGAAAGATTCAACAATCCAATTCAAAGGGATTCAACAATCAACAAAGCCATTAATAAAATAAATTCGATCTCAGCTTACAAAATCAGCAATTCCACATTCAAATTGCATGCATTTACATGATTTTGCCCTAATCTAAGTTCGACTGTGATAAAGAGAGAGAAAATGCAGATACAGAGAGAATAAGAGTGTAGGCACACACATGTACATGCGTATTAAGTGAATTAGGGAAATGAATTTGGTTTTGCAGATTAAGGACATGACATTGAGGGCATCAGGGACATACCAGAAAACTCAATCTCAATCTCTCTCTCTTTCTCTCTCTGTGTGCAGCTAATCACCATGGCTCTTTTATTTCAAAACTCGCCTCAAATCGCATCACAGAGGGCTGCGACGATCCACACAACCCCTGCCGTCGCTGGTAGCTCAGTCATCGCATCACATGCCCTACGCCCCTGGTGGGGATGTCAAAGGCGGCGGAGTTTGTGATCTCAAAGGTGAACGATCTGGTGAACTGGGCACGCCGAGAGAGTTTAGAGTGTGTGCGTGTATGTGTGTGTGTGTGAGAGAGAGAGAGAGAGAGAGAGAGAGAGAGAGAGAGAATGAGGCCTGATTTCACAAAATCAAATTTCTCTGTAATATATGGGTGTGGGATTGAGGGACCTTAGACATCATAAAATAATATTGTGGATCTTTTTCATTACTAAAAATAGAAGAGGGACCTTAGACTAATTTTTCATTTTTAATATGCTTTTCTAAAAAGAATTAAAATTTAGTTGGTAAAAAAAAAATTAAATCAAACACTTATTTTCATATGATTTTTTTTGGAACATTAAATAATATTTAAAAATGCAAATATATATTTATATTTAGTTTTGTCAAGCTAATTTATATTTTTTTAAAAAAATAAATTTAAAATACAAATTCTAAAAATTCAATCAAATAAAAATATTTTGCAATTAAAAATTTTCCAACAATACCTTCATTAATGTTGGTGGGATTTTAATTTGTCCAATAAAAACTTCATAAATAATTGATCAGGTTCTCACTAGAACCGTTTAAAATAATATATATATAATATATATATTGGCTTTTATTTTATAATAGGGGAAAAAAACTTTTTTTTTTTTTTCATAAATCATTCGTACTTTTCAAAAAGAAAAAGAAAAACAAAAAACAAAAACAAAAACTGGGCTAAACTTCTTACAAATATATTAGATCTTTAACAAGTTTTCATCGTAACAATCCATTATAACGTGCGGTGCATGTTTGTTCACCTAACATTCCTAACACAAACATTGCACTTTTAAATCCAGGAAATATAAGTCAACTATCGACCGATTTTTAAAAAATTCATTAATGAATATATTAATAAATTAAAGGCGCAGCTTTCTTCTTATCAATTTTGATTGTAAATATAAAATAAAATTAAATGATTGCACCATTCTCCACACATACATCTAAGTGATGTCGACATCAAAATGTTATCTATTTTGAAAAAAATTATAAACTTCAAATTTTCTATCGAACAAATAGTTAAATATCTTACATAGATGTGGGGTTCGTAATTTTTATATCTCTAACAATATCCTATTTACAGCTGTAACTTTTGACTTGAACATATTCGATAACTCTTGAGATTCAATCATTAATATAAAATGATATCGAAAAGAAAGAATAAATGATATCAAAGTCCATCTTATTTCATTTATATCAGTCACTCACAAACTAGCACATTCTAAAGTTTTTTTTTTTCCTTTTGTTATTTTTTTATTTAATAATAAAACTAAATAAATTTCTCAAAAGGATAGATTGTGTCTTATTTTCACTATCAAGTTTTGCAAATTATAAGTTACAAAAATAATCAACATATATAGAGAGAGATATTCATCATCTTTATGCTTTTATTATTTAATTTACATTTACATGATCATTATCATCATTATTATCAAGTAGTAGAAATCAACAGCAATAAAACCAGAGATGATATTGTGTGCTTTAATTTTGATTGTGTTGAAACTTTTGTAAAGGTGTCTAAGTGGGTGTTTGGGTATCTATAGCTAGTAAGTCCATTCTTTTGAAGAAATATCTCTGGCGAGTTACTGCGGCTTCGTGAATGACACAATATTGAGGTTGAGATTGTTGAGCTGTTGCATCATCCTTATTTCCCTTTTATTCCTTGTTATGGCATTACGATCTGCCACTTCTTTTTGAGTCCTTATTTGTATCTACAGATTAAAAAATAATAAATAAATTATTCATTTCACTGAAAATCCTAGAGCAATCTCTCTCTCTCTCTCTCTCTAATAAATTTGAGTAAAAATTTGATTATAAAAGCTGATCTAATATGGAACACCCCAATCCATAGTCTCTCTCCTTTTTTTTTTTTGGTCAGATCTTTTTTCAGTAAAATCCTACAGCATCTCTCATTCTTAGGCCTCGTTGGGAACATGTTTATTTAGTAACTTTTTGGTTATTGGCTAAAATATTGAGCTAAAAAAAACTAGTATGTTTGGGATGATTTTTTCGTTTTTTACGAAAAGAATTGCAAAAAGTAGAGAGAAAAGAGAATCTTTGATTTTTGGTAGGGTTGTTGGCTTTTTGACTTTTTTTAGTAACTTTTTGATTTTTGGCTAAACCGACCGCTTACCCAAACGAGGCCTGATTCTCTTTTTTTAAATATATTTAAGTAAAAATTTAATTAAAAGCTTAATATGGTTAGGAACACTCCAATTCTTACTCTCTCTTTCTTCATCAACTTTTTTTTTGGAAATTTTCAAATATATCTTTAAAAACATGTTTTAACTGTTTTTGATAAGAAAATCAACTTCAACTCTTTATATATTTTTAAAATTTTATCAATTTTGATTAGACGTGTGATTGCTAAATATTTGGTGAAGAATTTGACTCATCTTTAAGTTGGTGAAAAATCTTCGAGCAAAGTCCCATCTTTATCCTTTTTTTTTAGTTTTAAGCTGAATGAAACACTCAAATCATTACTCTCTTTTTTCATCAATTTTTTTTGAAAATTTTCAAAATTAATTTAAAAAAATGTTTTTAACAATTTTTATGAAATAAAGCCATTTTTCAATCTTTATTTTTTTAAAATTTTTATTAAATTAAGTAAATTGGATTGTTAACAATTTTGGTGAAAAAATTGATGAATGATTAGAAATGAAAGAGATTTTTTTTTTTTTTTTTTTGATAGTGAAATGAAAGAGATATAGGATTAAAAAAACAAACTTGTGGTGGCTTGATTTGCAATCAAGTTCATGCACGTTGAGATTAAGGGCTTGTACCACACGTGAGGGGAGGAAACAGGAGAGCACCTGAAAATTGGATGAATTGAAAACTATTATTAAAAAAATGGTTATTGATATGAAGCTAAATACAACAAAATAAATAATATATTAAAAAAAAAATACTACACTTTTGGAACAATATATTATTTAGCACAATATATACTTTAATGCATTGTTATAGCAGCGTAATAGCAAATCTATAAAAACATATATATATATATATATATATATATATAATTTATTATGATAAAATAAGCACAAAAATATTACACGGCTACTAAAGATACTAAGATTTATAACTTCAATTTATATCATTTTAGTAGTTTTGAAATACCATGTGGATGGCGAAACTTGAACACACTTTGATCTATTGATATAAGAAAAAATTTATTAGATGTGAATAGCCTATCAGTAGCAATGCCATATGCATATGCAGGGTGGCCCAATACTCCTAGACCCTTAGGTGAAATTTCAAATGAGACTTTTTAAATATTAATTTAATAATCTTTATAAATTTTTGTATTTTTGTATTTCTAACATTTATTTTCCTTCTAAATCTATTTTAGTAAGAAAAAATGGATTTACTATTTTGCTAGACAATGAGGAATTTTTTTTTTGTTTGGCTTTTTACTAAGTTTTTATTTTATTTTTTTTTTTACTGGGCTATTTCGACAAAAAAATGTTTTCTTACTGGACCCATGAATAAGTAGAGATTTTTATTTTGTTACGCCATGGAAAAAATTTCTTTATTATTTTTGGGTTATTGAAGAAAGAGCTTTCTTTAATCCTTTAGATATGATTTTTTATGTAGTAAGGAATTTTTTCCTTATTAACGGAGCCTTTTAGCAAATATCAAAAAGAAATAAAATTTGGAACCTTTAAAAATATGGACTTAGGGCAAGCGCTCAATTCCCTGGGGAATGGGCTAAAGGCCATTTGATACTTCAAACAAATCCACTCCTATGTTATCAACAAAAAAGCATTGAACCAATCAAAATTTGAAAAGTAGTAATGTTTGTTTAGTTTTTTAAATTTTATTTTAAAAAATTAAAATTAGTTTCATAAAAATAAATAAAAGTTATTTTTATATAGTTTATTATTTTGGAAGGTAGAAATAATTTTTAAAAATCTAAAAATATATTTTGATGTTTATTTTTGTGAAACTAATTTCTTTTTCTTTTCTTTTTTATTTCAGAAAATTGTTGAGAAAACCAAACCAAACACTCCCCCGTCTCAAATACCTGGGCTTTTGTAGGGTGGAATGGAGAGCCAGCTTTGCGGGGAAGGAAAACGCCAGTGCCGCATGATCTTGTTTGGGCAGAAGAAGAAGAATCTAGAAACACTGCTTGCATTCCATTTCCAGCTCCCCAATTTCTTGGATTTCTGCTCCTTGATTTGGTTTTCCTCATGCTTACACTTTTGTTGCTGTTCATACAAACATAACATGATCCATTAATACAACAGTGTTATTTACTATCTGTTGAAGTTGATTACTAGTATAACCTTCTTTTTAATTAGCTTAGCCATTAAAGCTAGCAATAATCATGTGTCAATGACGGACACCAAATGCTCCGTTGTTAAGGGGAAAATATTTCTACGATTTTTTTTAAAATATGTTTTTTTGGACCATGTTCTAGTGATGGTGGTGATGATAATGAAAATAATGGATGTAGGTGATGATGGTAGAGTTTTTAAGTTTTTTATTTATTATATATTTTGAAGTTTTATCATCAAAATAAAGATGATTAAGCAAGTACCGGTAGTAGTGGTTCTGCAGCTAAGTCAGACGACCACCATTTTTGTTGGTGCCTCTGACTTCTCCAAATCTTCCTGCAGATTAAATTTTTAAAAAAAAAAAAAAATACATTATAAAAAATGTTATTACTGCAATAATCAAATCAGAGTGCTATGTATATCCAAAAAAATTTAATTTTTTTTTTTAAGTGAGAAGCAAAGAGCAAAACACATATAGCACTTTGCAAACTATTAATTAAGAATTTTTGTCAAATTATATATACAGTACACCTTGTTAGGTAGGAAAATATAGAAGTCCACGAACATGGAAACAATAACAAACAGCCCGATATGTCTGATTTTTTTTTTTTTTTTTTTTTTTTTGTGTGTGAAGAATTCACAAAAATTTTAAAAACTAAGCTTGTGTATGCCATTATATGATTTTCTTTTTGAAAAATGTTAATAATATCACACACTTCAATGTATTTTTCTGGAAATTAGAAACCTACCTGGATCATTCAAGTTAGAAGTGGACACGGGCAAAAATTCTAAATGCACATGATGCGATTGTAGAATAAGGATACAATTATCTCATATTTGATTTGTTGTCAGATTCTATACATATAAAATAGCTTTTATTGTTTATCAGCATATACAATCGGATCTGTCAATATGGTAATATATCAAAAACAAAATTAAATATATGTTAAAATATCAGTGTCGAAAGTTTAAAAATCACAATAAGTATTGCTCAACATCGGTATGTATGGCCGATATTTAAAACTTATAGAAAAGAAGTTGAAAATGAAGAAAGAGCGTACCTTGAAATGGCATGCCACATGTGTTGGAAGCCAGGACATTCCTTCTTCAAAACCAACTTCAAACCATCTTCAGCCATTGAAGTACTTTCTCCAACTTGAAGAGAGAGCGAGAGAGAGAGGGATCCTTGTGTTATTTCTTCTTGTTGTAGAAATGGGGATGATAAGAGAGGGTGTCGAGTTCCAACTTTCAAACCTGCAACAATAACTAATTTATAGTTACGTGGAGAGTTAGGATGATGCTTGTTATACTTGACCTGATCCTTTTACAATATTACGCAATTTGGATTTGATGAGTTGATAAAAAAAGCATCCAACAACGTACATTGTCACTTCTCATTCAGTTCTTTGTTGAAGAATTGGGTATATATGGCCGGTTTTAGTCATAATTTTTAAAATAATTATTTTAAAACAATAAACCAATTATAACGATTCCATGTAGGTAAGTGATTACAGATATATAATATTTTTGAATTTTTTTGGTATATTGGAAACCGCTATATTAATTTATTGAAGTTGAGAAATTGCTAAAACATCATCGATTTTTATCATTATTTTGTATCACCAGCGGAAGGGGCTAAATATGAAATGGGTCGGGTCCAAGCCTTGGGCCGGCCCAACTCACTGGAAGTTCGAAATCCAAGTGGTTGTTGAGACGTATATGGACAAACCAATTAAGCCCAACTTCATTGACAACAGTCCACCCAGGTTCTCAAGCACTTAGGCGCCCAACCCAACAATGGAAGCATCCAGCCGGTGCTGGGGCTGCGGCCGAGCTGCGAGACTGAAACCTATAGGCGAGCAGAAAATTGGCCGAGCCCATACAAAGATATCCGAATGGATCAGCCCACTCCATGAATGACCTATTAAAAGGACGCAAGACAAGCATAATGATGCCTGAGCTTGAGGGCCACAGTTGACGAGCTGAGGAAACCTCGTAAGGAAACGTGCGAAGTTGTGAATGTGCATGGCAAGTTGCCACCTCAGCTGGTCCCCTATACCTAGAATCACGGAAGTTATTGAATCAAAGGAATGTGGTTTTTATCAGCATGACTACAATGAGTATATGCATTCAAATGACAACTACCAGGTGATCCCCCACCTTTTGAGCAATGCTTAAAAGACACCTGGCAGGCATCCCAAACTTCCACTGAACCCACCTTCGAGAAGCAAGCAAGGAACACTATATATACAACATTTGAACTTCACATGAAGGTAACTGAACTATTCCAAGCAAACATACATAGAGATAGATCAACTCTATATGCACTTCTTCTCCGATCACTAATTTCCCACACCGGAGGGTTATCTGGCCAATCCCGCAGGGCAGCTCTAACGGTGCTTCTTTTTTTTTCTTTTATTCTTTTTTTGTGGTAGAAACCTCAGTCCTAGATAGTCCAACCGAGTGCAGCCCTGAGTCCACTTTCATCTAGTGCGGAAATCCATAACGCCAAACAATTGGTGCGGTGATAACGTGGAATCACTTCATCCTGAGCTCTGCACTCAGTTCCGGCGATAGGGATTGAGGACCATCCGCCTTCGGGCACACATACTCCACAGGACGGAGAAAACGAAGGACAAAGGTTTGGGCATCCCCAACAGTCCCAGAGGAACAAACTAGAAACAATAATCGAAACCCCCCCCCGGAAATTCGGGGTTCGAAAGGGGGGGGGGGGGGGGGCGGGCCCCCCCCAAAAACCGGGGAACTTTTTTTAAAAAAAAACCCCCCTTTTCGTTGGAGTTCCTTCTCATCACTTCTTCTGGAAAAGGATTATAGAGACGAATTATAGACTCCATTAGGGATGGAGATACAGGAGTAAAAGCCGAAATTAAAAGGGTGCTGGGCGATCGACGGAAAGAAGACAAGAAGCGAAGCCCTCTCGTTTGCGACGGAGGAGCTCATCCAAAAGAGCCACCAGTGAGAAGTTCCCAGGAATGAGCTGGGCAACAAAAGCCAGCCTATCCCCAGACAGAGTGAGGCAGCAAGCAGTCACACCCGTGGGTCACGCCGGGAAGGCCAAGGGCAGAAGACAGTTAGCCAACAGACTGAATAACCCCCTCAGGACCTTCGACTTGGTTAATTTGGCAATAGGCCAGAACGAACAACATTCGGGATCACCTAGACCGTACTGTTCACCAGCGAGAACACGAGCGCTGGACAGGTTCGTCTCTTTGCCATTCTCCCCGGAGATTGAACAGAGACCAACCAAAGAAATTCATCCATCAAATTTCACTTCATACGACGGAAAGTCGGACCCGCTGGACACATATTAGCCATTATAGACAAATTGATGTCACTATGGAACCGAGATGAGGCACTGATGTGTAAAGTCTTCCCATCAGCTAGGAGAAACTGGACTTCGATGGTTCCGTATCGTCTCCCCGCTGGATCGACCATGACTTTGGAAAAAAACCAGCTCTCGAAGAGTTCCTAGCCAGGTTCGTCTCTAACACTTAAGATCCTAAAGGAGCCGGATACACTGTTCGGTCTCCGAAAGGAGCAGGCAGGAAACGCTGCGCAGATTATGTTTTAGAAAGGTCTGGGAGAGTACAATGACCTGCAGGAAAATGCTGCAGCGAGCCAGATGCCGTTATTGCCTTCAAACGATGGTCTGCCGCCCGCGAAAGTAAGCTGAGACAATCACTTACAAGCGCCCGGCCACAGCTTTGAAAGATTTACGTGCCTAGGATTGAGCAGTAGCTCGCCTCGAAGACGATTAAATCCCCATCGAGGTTAGGGTCAATAGAACAAATAACTCGTCACAAAAAAAGATCAGATCGAGGAGAACCATCGAGGGA